>VZZY01001536.1:0-33677 GCA_013400335.1 Eurystomus gularis
CCAGTTCTTTATCCACTGCGTGGCCCATCCATCAAATCCATACGTTTCTGATTTAGAGACCAGTATGCCATGCGAGATATTGTCAAACACTTTGCACAAGTCCAGATAGATGATGGTGGTTGCTCTTCCCCTACCCACTGATGCTGTAATTCCATCATAAGAGGCCACCACATTTGTCAGGCACAATTTGCCATTGGTGAAGCTGTGTTTATTGCCACCAATCACCTCTCCATTTTCCATGCATCCTAACAGAGCCTTCAGGAGAATCTGCTCCATGATCTTTCCAGGCACAGGGGTGAGACTGACTGGCCTGTATTTGCCCAGGACTTCCTTTGTTCTCTTTTTGCAGATGGGGTTTATGTTTCCGCTTTTCCAGTCAGTGGGAGCTTCACCAGACTGCCATAATTTTTCAAATATGAGGGACAGTGACTTAACAACTTCATCTGCCTGTTCCCTCACGACCCACAGATGTATCTTGTTGGCTACCATGGAGTTGTACACATTCAGGTTCTTTAGATGGTCTCGAACTGCCTCTTAACTTACAGTGGGCTGATCTTCCTTCTCCTGGTCCCTGCCTGTCAACAACAGCTGACAATATGTTTTATGCTTAATTTCCAAGCAAATGTGCATGTATAAGTCACATGTTGTGTGCATAAAATTACTATACTAAAATCAGGAAATAAGGCACTAACAGGTGCCTCATGTTTTTAAGAATGGAAGACTATTCATAGAAGTATTTATTTTGTCTTTTTCCCTTGAAAGGGTACTTAATAGATATGTTTGAAAAGCTTACTTATGTCTTATTTCTCATGCTCTAAGGAACCTTCTAATATTACATAATTCATTTGAATCTGAAATTTTCAGACCTTTTCTCACTCATTCTTTTTTCTTTAAATAAAATGGAAAATTAAAGCAGTATAAAATGTAAAATTAATATTGTAATTCTTGCTTTATTAGTTTTGACCATGCTTCTCATTCAAGGACCATAAGCATTTTTTTTGACTTTCAGATTACACAGCTCCTGTTTCCTGCCCGGGAATTTCTCCAAGACTCCTAGTCGTTCTTGCAGCTGGTGCTCAGGGACAGTGATGACTGTACTGTCCACATCAAAAGCAGAGTGTTATTTGCTAGGATAATGTATATGCATTCTTGAGAGCGTTTGCAGCCCAAATAACATGGATAATCACAAGTTCCCAGGAATGTCAGGGAGAATTTTAGAGAAGAGACTAAAGGTCTTGACTTCCTCGTTTCTTTGCTTCTCTATACTACCCTAGAGCAACCTTAAGGCTCAAGACAAGATGAAACTCTGAAAGCATTATAGTTTAGCATTAAAAAAAAGTTCCATGACTCTGACATTTGTAATTTCTCCAGTGTGTCATGGAGTTGTGGTGGGTTTTTTGTCTGTTTTTTCAAATAATGCCATTTTTAAAATTACAATAAAGGTGAGGTGCTTTATTTTGTCTCTTTCTTTTTAGCATATAATATAGAAAAGGACCAAAAAACCATAAAATTTGTAATCAGTTAAAACCTAAATCAATTAAAGACTAAAATTATGGTTAAAAAAACTCAAGAGAAAAATGAATCTTATTGAAGCTGAATCTTAGTCTACTCTCTTACTATTTGACAATATATTGTTTGTCTGCATATTTTATGAAAACTTTGGCTTCAAATGCTGTGGCTTTTTCATGTAGTGCAGGCTGAAGCTTCACAGAGGCACTTAAAATAAGAAAAAAATGGCAGACCATTAAGCAAACTGAGATAATATTTCAGAGATAAGTCTTTGTACAACACAAACTTTAAAATACATCTGCTGCATTGAAAGGCATTGTTTATAAATAAAGCCAATCTTAAAACTTCTCAAAATCCTTGTTGCACTTTTATTCTAATAAGATAATCTATGTTTATTCTAAACCAAGGTAATTTTAGCTATTTTCATTCAACATTAAACTAAATGAAAAATCATTACAAATTTTTACTGAGAAGACTAGAAAATAGTTTCTTGATAAACATGAAGCTACTCCACAAAGCTGTATGGAAAAATTAACTAGAAAACTAGCTTGTTTGTAACATAATTGCCAAAAGTGATAATTCTTCCATCACCTCCTACCTCTTTGTGTATGAGTCCATCAGAAATAACGCAGCATGCCTATTTATTCAGGGACCTGTTCCCACTGAAAAACTCATTTTGTCTTCTGAAAAAAATGCCAGTAAAAGGGAAGGGTCTGGAGAGATTTGGGAGAGAGGAGAGAGGGAACAGGTAGAAGACTGCAGCATCTTTGGAAACGGAAATGCCATGGCACTGCATACAGTTCTAGAGCTAGTCCACAGAAAGTTCAGGAAAATAGCAGGAATTATAAGCTGTGGCTTAAAGAAAGCTGTGCAGGAGAACACATTTGATGTATTTAAAGGCAAAGAAAAAGCCAAAGACTGAGGAGATTCATGCTTCATTTCCCAGAAGGCCCCATGAACTTGTTTGGGCAAACAAGAATATCATCTAAAAAATAAGTTCACCTTCAAGCAAAGGTAAGACAGCCATGCACTTTGGTATTTTAGGCTTTTTCCTTCTTTTTCCAACCTTAGGTAACCTTCTTCCTACTGGCAGTAGGACAGTTGCCTCATCAGTCTGCCCCAGCACCCTTGCAGAATCCCAGATGCTAGACCCAGACCATCCTGGTTACCATGAGGATGTACGGTACAAGAGACAGTACATGAGGTCTGACCCAAAAGTATGGGAATTGGCAGATTTTTCTTTTGGTAGGCAAAAGGAGAAAACCTCACAAGGGAAATGTAGCTGGTGCCACTGCAAATAGTACTGCATGCAGCTAGCCCTGTGCAACAATTCCACCTATACATCATGATAAAACACAGTGATTGCTTCATAGCAACAATAGCAAAATAAAACAAAATTAAAACAACAAAAATAGCAAAAATTAAAAAAAAAACTACTGGAAAATTTCTTTATTCAGTCATAGTAATACCATTATACCAGGAAAGTGATGAGAGAATTCATAAACCCACAAGCCAATGTAACCTGTGTACCACATGGAAAAAAGCTGTACCACAGATAACAGAAGAATTGATTTATATAAATTTACACCCACGTTTGTAACTGAAGTAACTACTTACAGCCAATCTTTGGAAATTCTGTCCTTGCCATCCCCCCTTCTATTAGGATGCCAATAGGAGAGTACAGCAAAGTGTGCTGTTATTCCCTTTTGTGTTATTTTATTGACACACCATGCCCTCTGAAAAAACTTTCCTGTTTTAATGTTTAATAGTTGTAAATAATTTATGTACTCTTTTTTTCTCCATGTGTGTCGCCTAAGGATAAAACTCAGGGTTATTATTGCTGGTACTTGGAGAAGCAATCCTTTGAGTATGATCTTTGTTTCCACTCTCTGAAATCCTTTAGCTCACTGACTACAGTGATGCTGAGTACGAAGAATGCACCTATCTGTCATCAAGGGATTTAAATCTATTGAACTCTGCTAGCCATTCAGCTAAGCAAATGATTTTTCACTCACACAAATTTTAAAATAGCCTTGCATCTTTTTGGAGAAAAAAACATGTGTATAGAGATATCCAGAAGCACAAAGCAAAAAAAAAAGAAATTCAGTATTCAAAGGAAAATACAGCAGTGAGGTTAACCTGTTCCACAAATCCCTCATTTATGAGCATGCATGGGAGAATATAAGACTAAAGAGAAGGCTATTTATAGTGCTGAAAGTGCCCAGAACTCAAAGATTTCGTTTTCATCTGAATAGGTGCATGGTATCAGTTAATATCCAGGGAATATAAATCACAGAATAATCCATTTTGAAGGAACTGAGCCCTATCTTTGAAAACTTCAAGTAACAATATTAATAGGAACAGGGTGCCATAAGGGTGTAGTGTGAATCTTTAAAAAATTGGCACATTACTATGGTGAAAAAAGGAAAGAATAATAGAAAATGAGGTCAGGTAACAATATTTATGCTCATGCAAATTAGATTAATTAGTATTTTCTTAATCTTTTGGGAAAAGCTGATAATAGTAGCTGCATTGTTTATGCAAATAGTATCCAAATGTGCAAAATAGACATAACCAGATTATAAATCAAACTTCAGCTAAATTATTAGCCTGAATATATCTCTCAAAAACAGAAAACCTCATTAAAAACATTGAGTCTACATTAAAAAAAAGAAAACTATTTTTCTTCTATAATATGCAGGAATGGTATATACAGAAAATTAATATTAACATGACCTTAAATCTTCATTTTCCTCCCATTTGGAACTGACTTTGAAACAATGCAAGGTCTTTGACAGAACCTGTCTTCCTAAGGGACAAACACAGTTTACTGTCTAGATAAAATAAACCTGATCTTTACAGAAGCTAGAACTCATCAGAATTCTGAGTTCAATGTGTAGCAATATCCCCCTTCCTGAAGAAAAACATGAAAAAATAGTTACATTGAAATAATTCCCTGGAATATATATATAAAATATATATCGGAGAATATTCACAGAGGTTTGTCAGGCTTGTTTACTCATGCATTGCCTTTAGCTGGAAGTGCAGAAAAACTAGTAGATAATATTTTACTAAAAAATGAATTTTTGTGCATATGTGTTAAATTTTGTAACAATTATGATAAATCTTGAACATTTAAGAAGCAATAGAAAAAAATAACTACAGAAAAATTTCTTTATTGCACTTTAGAAACTACAAAATCAGTATTTTGAAAGTGTCATTCCTTTGAAGATTTGAATCAAAGCCTCAACATCAAGACACATTATTCAAACTTGAAATGACCATAAGATTGCCTTCAAAATAAAACTTACTGTCCCACTCTCTTATGTCTACTATTTCAGCTTTATAAAGCCCCTCATTTATAAAAACCAAGACAACACAGAGGGGCAAATACATCACACCATGATTTGAAAGTGCTGGAAAAGAACTCAGCATGAAGAAGTATGTGGAATACAATGAACAATCAACATGCTGTCTAAACTTGCATCAGCAGTGTGCCACAGCTACTTGCAAAAATTCGGTTTGAGTTCCGGTACCAGTTCTATGTTTTTTTCTGGAAAAAATATTGATCCCAACTCTGAGAGCTTCTAAAACACTTCAAGAAGAAAAGTACAAAACATAGTTTGATCCTGTTCATCTCAGTTGCTTAGTTTCATGGATGTGCCCTAGGAATGTTGTTTTAATTTGTGTAGGAGCAAATACAATTCTTCACTTAGCTATAAATAGAAGGAAGGATAAACCAGTATACCAACAATGAAGTTGTTCTGTCCTACATCTGACAGCTTCATGTCTCCAAATACAGCCCTAGTTTAAATTAATACTACTGTATTGTCCAAAAAGTTACTTCAAAAACTGTGCATAAAAAACCTAGTCTGCTGTAATAATTCTGTAAGTTTTTGAGGTCAGCACATTTAAAATAGAGTGAAGGAGTTGTGTATTCTAGCAAAAGAAAAAAAAAATAAAAGCAAGTTTTTGCCTGTGATAAGCTACCCCTTATTTCAGTTTTCCATTTTCCTCAACTGAGAAAGAAATTGGTTCCAAGCTTCTGGGTTTTGTTTTTTTTCTCTACTCACAGTTTTGCATTGATTTTACCCCTAACATACATAAACAATTTTAGCTTGAGAGTGACTTATTTTTGGTTTGTCAAGCTAACAAGGATTGAAATCATGTTTTTCTTTCATTTTTGTGCAATCTGCATATGCACATTCTTTTTTTAGAATGAGAGTGTTTTATTTAGACATCCATGAAATAACATTTCAGATATTTTTTTTTTCATCTTGAACTGGGAGAACATTCCAGATTACCTGCATCCAAATCAAATCAGGGGATGGCTGAGATCTTTTTCTATCTCAACATGTTTCTTAGAATTATTATGGGATGTAAGCATTTGGAACAGAGTATCAATATGACTGCCATTATATTTACATAGATCCTTGGAAAATGTGCTTGCTTCAAAGGAGTTGATAGGCAAAAAGACAGTAAAGAAGATAATGAGATCAAAATACGTTTCTTTGAGTGATTATAGGATGTAAGCACTAGGAACCTCTATTCAATGCTGCTAACCATTTCACTACTGCCTACCAATAATACAGCAAAATAGAAGTTAAGACAATATGGAAAGTAATGATACTTCAGCAATTACAGTTCTCAGATGTAAAAATATACAAGTATTTATCAGCATAAACGTAAGTCATATTTTCTGATTTATGGCTGGATGAATTGGAAAGAGTCTATTTGACTTCTTTTCCATAACTCAATCAAGTACTATGTGGTTGTATTGTCCAACTCACATAGTATATGAAGTATAAACAGCGAAAGACAGCTAAGCCAAACATACTGCAGTTTATAATAAGATGATATTCATCCATAATAAGCAAAACCAGCAAGGATTAATAGCTATATTATACTCAGACTTACAGGCAAGGAAAGAACTAGCAGACCCAACATCCACCGGCAGCTTTCTGAAGTTCACAACATCAAAGTCTCCAAGCACCAGTCCAACCATATCTAATGTTACTGACTTCAGTTATGTTCCAGGAAAACAATGTACAAATATCTACTAATAACTCCCTCACGACACAGCTTCTGGCCTCTCCAGACAACATTTTTGATCTGCATGTCTCTTTCTGACTGCCTGGACTAATGTCCTTTTTATTTTTTTTTTAGTGGGGTTGTTAGCTACACTTGAGGCTACCTGCCCTGCCTGCTTGCCTGCCTGCCTGATTTGGTAATGAGGCTCCGTTGCCCTCTGTAAATGTATACCAGGTACAGAGAGATTGAAAAAAAATTGAAAACTCATGCGCTCTGTTAAAAACCTTGGTATCAGTCACAAATCTGTACAACTGTATCTGAGGATTTCATCCAGGCTGAAAAAGGAGAGCTTTCCTTCATGTTGAAGGTGGCCAGATTGACTTGGCAAACCTGCAAGGCCATTCACACCACTCATGAGAAGGATAGAACCAGGACCCAGTTCTTCAGAAGAACATTGGCACATACAATCTAGAATATCTAAACATTGTGGACAGCTTTTAGCATTTTGGGTACTCCCTCAAGTAGATTTGTAAGGACCCATTCACAAGAAAGTGTCATATAAGGTATCTTAGCCCATCTGTAGTGTAGGTAGCTTGTACTCAAAGTGAATGGTTTTGTGCTTATGTACAACATTGTATACATTCTCAGGGTATAGGAGCTTGTATTTTGGGTTGTTTTTTTTAACCAGTGTTTTGTAAAGGTCTTAACTAGGCTTCTTGTTGGTAAACCTTGTCAGACTGTGTCAGGAGGGTGAGGCAAATGCCTTCCCTGAACACAATACAGTTTTGGTCCTTTTGTCCCAATTAAGGGACCCACCTGAATGCAATGCAACTCCTTCTTCCCATAAAAAAAAACATGCTGTGGAGAAGGGAGATGGTATGCATGGCCGAGATGAGCTCAGAAAAGAAAAAAAAAAAGAAAAAGAAGAAGAAAATTTCAATGTTTAAAGCAGCCAATGGCTATCTGTACCTGAGATCTCAATTATTTTAGAATTACTGGTTTCTTAGGAAACTAAAATTTAGAGAAAAAAACCACAAGCACCTTCACCACTTCGGATCCATATCCTGGAAACCACATACATGGTTATGCACTGAAAGACTCAAGCGTGCTTATGAAGAAGGATCAGGAGGACATAGCTGGGACACGCTTTCCACATTTCAGAACTTACAAAATTAGTAAAGCATTTAACCACAAAACAAAAAGCCTAGATTCTGTTCCCTGTTCAGATAGAATTAAATTGGAGCCTCATGTCCCAGTGGACACATTGATTTCCTTGTGTTCTAGCCTCTGGAACTTCATATCCTTCAACACATGCTGCCACAGCATCATTGCATAGAAAGAAAACCAGTTTCTACCTTGATGTTCTAATATTAGCTTAAATGTGGATTTATGGCTCCTTAGTCTTGAGGAGGGATGAGAATCTATATCAGCTACAACTGTTTGGTAAAATAGTGAGTATATTGATCCTCAGTATTTTAAAAATAAAATAATTTGCCTTTAGGAAGGCTTGTGTTCTAAGTGTGTTTAAAGAACACGTACTTTATCACGCTTGCATGGTTCTAAACTGCTGCTGCTGCAAAGCAAACTTGATGGTGAAACCAACTGATGCAGACAAAGATGTGGCCAGCTGTAAATGTTTATAGAGATGTCCACCTGTTAGTTTTGCACCTGGGCGTTTAAGATTTGCCTTATGCTGACTTAAGAAGCATAAGCCTTTCTTGAAGCTGGTTTAGATTTGTCTTTTTACTCAACCGTTTCTAGTCTAGCACCTCAGATTGTTGTCAAAGACAAACAAGGTTTGAACAAACAGGTCAATACTTTGTTTGACTATCACAAGATCATTTTACACTACTCCGGTTTTGCCAATGGAGCAGTAAAAAGGCAGATTTTCTGGGCTATGTAAATTCCAGTTTAAAAGCTTACTGGAATTGTATATAAAGTCCAACGAGAATTGTTTCAAATATGCAGAAATAAACAGTTAACAGGCTTTAGAAAGTTCTACCGTTTCTTTGGGAATAATCACACTGAAAGAAAGAATTAAAATTTGTAAAAAGCATTCATCATGGAGTTACTAGCCAATTAAGTCAGACTGGAGGCAGTGGTGAGAAGAACTGGGTCGTCATTGGTAGTCATTTACTGATAGTAATTTATTTTCCTCAGTTTCATGACAACTAAGACATCTAATGAAAAGGAAAGGATTCTCAATCTTTGAGCATTCAGATGCTGATGAAAGGATGCTGTTATTTGAAAAGTAGCTGCAGAAGCATCTATCAATAGTGTACATGTGAAGTTGAAGAAGAGTGGAAGAAAATGAGGGGAATTTCTAATGAATATTACAAATTTTAATACAAATATAACCCTAGCTTTGATAAAAGTTGAAACCACAGTCTGTACCTTCCAGTATTTTTTTCTTTCCAAAATAACTAGTTAACTGGCATTAGAGAGAGTGTCTTTGGTTATCTAGTACACATTCTGCTAGTTGTCTTCTCAGCCCTTAGCCACCTGGAAAAGTGAACTATCACAAGGAATTTGCATGAGTACATGAAATTCATAAATACTTTAAGGTTCTTGCATGAAAAAACTCTGTAAATGTAAAAATAATTTCATTTTTTAGTGGCTGTCCCCTTTCTACTTTTCCTTTGCCCAAAATAAACACAAGTAAAGAATCTACCCACAGATCTAATTTTACCAGCCTTCCTCAAGGCTGTCTGGTTCTTGCTAGCTGAAGGTATCAGTGTCAGGTCCAGAATCTCTAGTAAGTAAAAGATAAATAAGTGATTATTGTACTGTCATAATAAGTTATAAAAATTAAAGATGATGTGAAAGCCAAGTAACACTGACCGTCTTGCCTCCAGACTGCTTGGTTCTATCTGTCTCTATAGCAGCTTTGCCTTGGAAAGAGCTAGCCAGAGCAGCCCTTAACAGACATGTTGGAATAAGTTAAAATATTAGTGCTGTCGATGGTCAGCAGTCCAGGTCTTGAGTTTTGTCTTGACAGTGTTTTTTCACAGTGCCCAAAGTTTCAATCAGTGTGACATTTAGCATGATACCAAACTTCAAAGTGCCAAACTTGTAGCAAAATTCAGACTCTGGACTATGGTAGGACCTAAACCCAGTAAAAAGCTTAGTGTTACATAATTTGACACCTGACTTTCAAGAATCTGGCATCTTCAGTAGGATCCACATCTTTGTACATAAAGAGCTCTTCACAGGACCATAAAACCAGGGCTATGACAGGGCATGGTAATACCGACAGTTTGTGTTCAGCTACCTAGAAATTAAAAATTCTGGTTTGTTCTACTGGGCCTCTAATGAAGAAGTGTGGCTGGGTTTCTGCCTGGCATTAGCCACATGTTGCATCTGTATGCAGTATGAGAAATGTAGATGTAGACAGTGTGCCTTATGGCACAGCTGTCTATATATCTCAGGTCTTTGATGCAATGTCCTAAGGGGTCTTTGGAGCTTGAACTCCCCTGTCTCCTCCGCACACCATGTTTTGAAGCTTGCTCAAAGCCTGAATATGAGACAAATTTCAGCTTGAGCACAGGAAGCTAAAAAGCAGAGTAGTCATAGCGACAGAGTATAAGTAGAATTAAACTGTGGTTTCTTGGCAGGTTAAGGCCACACAAATAATGTCTGACACTATCTTCCTACCTCTTTTCTTGAACCCTTGTGCTTGTGTGGCTAGACAATTAATTGATTCACGGAGTTGATTTGGCTTAAAACTTATATTTTTCCCAGGTTACCTTTTGACTGTCCATTCACAATTTCAAATTGCAAGAATCCCAAGGATGCACTTATTTTTCACTGTGATGATTAACAAAAGAGTATAACACTTCTCTGCAAGGTACACACAATCTCTGGACAGAAAAATCAGTTTATTGCATTGAACTTTTTTGAAAGCTAATTTTGAGGTAACAGACCTAGGAAAATGAAAGGATCAGTTTTGACATCTGAAGGTAAATTGTTAAAATACCAATATATGGAACACTATGCAGCTAATTAACTTTTACAGCCAATATATAGCCAATTAACTTTTTCACATTTACCATATGTTTATCTTCCTGCAGGGAGTATTTCCAGGAGGAAATCATAATGGGAGGTAGTTCTGCCTTTTATACAGGAATAGGATCTGTTGATGATAGCTACAAATTCTTGCATAGCTCACGGTAGCTTCAAAAGAGGGTGCTGTTGAAATCTGAGAAGTGAAATGTAGGAATTCAGCAATTAATTTCATGGTTTCACAATGCTTGTTTCTGTAACTGGTTAACTACAAATGGCCCTTTGTCTTTTTCCTGACAACAAACCAAAGCAGTCAGTATCAGCAGTACTCAAAAAAGAACAGGACATCAATTCAGACAAGTCACTAGCTGAATAAATTATTGTCACGCAGTGTTACAGTGTGTCTCCAAGCTCCCTGACTGCTCCTCTTGGGAATAACAATATATTACTGTCTATAATACAGTAACTATACAGTCCCAGGTCAAGTCTCAGCTCGTGTTGTTCCAGTGAAGGCCTTTGCTCAAGCTTTTCTGTGAGGACTTGTCCCCTAAAACCTTGGTAAACATCTGCTCTTGTAAACAAATGGTGTTACATGTGTCAGCTCTAGACAATAGTGGTAGTACTGGCTGGTGCTCCTTACAGCCTTCCTCTCTTCACTGTCACCAGAGAGAAACATTGCAGTCATCTTGCAAAACATCTGAAACCTATTACATGTAGACAAACTCGGCTGGAATTTCAAAATGCCTTCTTGAAAGTATAAAACTAAAACAGATAAATGAATGCATTGACCAACTCCAAGTTCTGTGATTGCTTTTGACCTGTTTAGTAATATAGCTCCCCGGTTCATTTTGCAGTCCTGGTGTCTCTCCCAAAGAACTGTTAGAACACCCTGAACTCTCTTTTTTGCACCTGTAGCTGCACAAGATGGTCTTCCAGTGGCAGTCGTAGGGACCAGAGACTATTTTTTTTTTTCCTAACTGTTGCCCAGGCATGCAATTGGAAGATGCTGGACTCCTGGGTCTCACACGGGGATTGTAGTCTACATGACTGGGTCACTGGTGTGACTGTGCTTACATGAGGGAAAAGAACTGTTGTCATTTGTCAGGTGAAAGAGTCTTTACTGCTCTAACAGTAATAGTGGAAGGAGGGATAGCTGCTTAGGCAGTTAAGTTCTCAGATCAGAGGAAATGGAATGAAAGGAACTAATGAGGAGGAATTAACTACTGCTGTGGTGAATTGTTTGTTGTTTATCACTGTGCAGAGTTGAACAGTCAGCCCATAATTAAATAAGCCTTGCCGGAAAAGGTGCAGCAGTGTTTGCACACTGGCTGATTTTTTTTTTTTTTTCAATTTTTTTCAAATACAATTGCTTATACATTTACTTGATTAACGATGACATTTATCGTGGAGCAGCAGTGGCAGAATATTTATTGGACAGCTGAGAAGAAGAATATGAAGGATTATCTTAATTGTGTCTGGCTTAATCTTTGATCTTAGAATTGAACTGTATTTTTAAAAATATTATTTAAAGTATCTGACATGGTTTTGAACATAAGTATATAAATAACTATTAAAAGACTAATTTTACAATTATCAGTATTTTAAAATTGTGAAGGAAGTATTATCACTTCAACACTGTGGTCTGACAATGGAAGTAGAATATCTAACATGAATAAAATAAGAAAATTTTGTTCAATCTAAAAATTTTCCCCATATGGCTGTGGGAAGAACACTTCTTGTGAGGCAAGCTACAACACCTCCTCCCTTTTCTTTCTGAAATACAAAAACTCTGACAGTCTGACTAATGTAAAATGCTTTCTTTTTGTTGTATTAAAATATTGTTTTCATTTTCAAGACATTGAGCCCTTTCTGGTTTGAATGGAGATAAATATCCAAAAGAAACAATATATTAAAATGTGATAAATGCTTTTTCTTTTTGAAGACAGAAAAAATAATTCTTAAAATATGTCTTTTAATGTTTTTATTTGAACTCCACATTAAATTTGCAAATTATTTTAATTACTCCAAAAATGCCATTTCTTGCTAAATTAAGCATTTTTTGGAAAATGTCATCTCGCACTGATAATGATCATATATCAACACAATAATCTATCAGTTCAGCAAAGTTCTTTTTAATTAATTTCTACCTCAGTTATTTATAGTCTTCTCTGAATATTTCATTTTGAAAAAATAAATTTTCTGTCCTAAGTGTTTAAATTTAAACACCTTGAAATATGTAATAATAGGAGAGAATAGATCTTTACCACCTAGAATGTACCACAAGCACACTATTGGATAAGATTAAAATTCAAAATTATCTTGATAAACTGGATAAATAATCTGGGAAAAGATCCTTAATCCAAATAGTTCTCCACACACAAATGCAAAGCTCTGTACTACTTCACAAAGATAAGAATGATAGGCTTGGTAGCATTATGCAAAAAAGGGATCAGGATCAAAGCTCAACAACAGTGATTACTGTCATGCAATTGCAAAATAAAATGTAATTATCATTATTATCAGAATATATAAATAGGAATACTGTCTCAAAAGTGTAGGATGTACCCCTTTCTGTTTCTTTTGGTAGAGTACCTTCTTGGCTGAAATGCTTTAATTTGCAACGTAGGGCAGATAAACACCAGGTAGAGAGTGTCCAGAAGGTTGCAGTTGTAACGTTCCTGTTATTAAATTCTCCTGTGATGCAATGAAAACATTTTAAGATAAAATTATGAACGCTAGATGTGAAGAAAAACATTTTCCATGTTTGCTATAGACAGAATATGTGAGGCTGAATTTCAGAAAGCAAAGATCTGTTTTATATATTATGAAAAAGTGCCAATTTAAACATTGAGGAGACAGAAGAATCTCCATTCTGGAACTTTCAAGGGACACACATTGTTCAGGAAATATAGGTAGACTTTATAGAAACTAACATTTATTTTAAAGAAAATTAAGAACAAAACTGGAAATATTTATTGTTATTTGTAGCCCAATTTATCGCCACACTTTTCTTCTGTGAATATCTTTTCAAAGGTAGCACATTAATCACTTTGACAAAAAGCAGGCATTTAAAACTGCCTTGAGACTCACTGAGAATAATTTTTGACATTTAAATATGTGCTTAGCCTTTTGTTCCATAACATTTATAATAAACTTACAGTTTTGTCCTCAAGTTTTCTACCTATAGTCACATAAAAGCAAATGTGTTTGTTAATTAATCATTTGTTATATGTGTTTGTTAATTAATCTTCAAAATAAAATGGCAAAGAAACTAAATGTCTGCAATAAGGAAGTCTGCAAATTAGAATCAGAGCCATCAGAGAGCAACTGCCTATATGACACACAAAGAATTCTTTTTTTCAGTTTTTGAAGCTGATTTTAATGTCTGTGTTAGAATAAAACCTATTCAACTGTCAGAAGTGCTTGTAAGAGAACTGAATAGTCCTTTGTCCTGGATTTTCTGAAATGAACTGAATGAGCACTCAGCAGTCATGGATGTTAAGGCCCAGACAGGAACTACAATGCTCGAATTCCAAGTTCAGGAATTGACTGCTGTTGACTTGTCAAACAACTTGGTGCACATCTTTCTTTAATTCTTTGTACACTTTTTCCATGAAGGAATTAAACTCTCTTGCAGTTCTCTGCCGTGGAAACTTGTTTGGCTCAAAGATTCTTGATGTTTGTTGTCTCAAATACCAATACAAGACTTTGCACTAATAATTAAAAGAAAAGATAAAGTAATATTTTTTTTAATTGTTTTATGCAAAAAGAATTTACAAAATATTGGAATATAGCTGGCAGATGACCAGTCATTTCATTTTGACTGACCTAGTCTCCAGTATTTCAGCACAAAGTAATCTGCTCCGTAGAACATACAAGAAGTAAAGATTCATTTTAATTATATATTAAGCAAGTGTCCACATATATGGCATCAAAATGTCATTAATGGACACTTAGTTTTCTGAAATAACTCTTCCAATTCATTTTTAGATGATGTCCAGCCCTGGGCATTCAGTTCCACCAAAAGCTTTTGTTCTGGAAGCCTTATTTCTACATTTTTAAATTTCAAACCAACTAATGATGGAACACCTTAATTGCCAACAACTTTTCTTACTATGTCACTTTAGTAACAATTACAGAAAACTCATCACTGAAGAAGTGTTTTCTATTAATAATCATCAAACTCACTGGGAAAGTGCATCTTTGTATCTTTGTTTTCTGTTGTGTAGAAGATATGCACAAGATAGGTACAGCATTATTTAGGAAATTAAAGTGAAATAGCTTATAGTTGACCGAAGAACAGGCAGTCAGATGAGGGACTCAGAGCAGCAGGCAAGATGATCAAGCTGAGCACAAGGAGAGTGAGCTTTGCAAGAGCATTTTTAATGGATATTTTTGGCTGATATTGCATTTTTCAAGGCAAAAATTTAATTAATCAAAGTGAGAGATAAAAAATGAAATCAAGTTGTTTACTTGTTTTATTTTGCAGATGGATAGGAAAGGCTTTAACATAGATACACTATGCATAAGAAACCTGTAAATCATAAAGGCTATTTATTAGCTATAACTGACATTGCACCCGCTTGCCTTGCAAAAGTTGTGTCAGTTATTTCTGGTACTACAATAACATTCCTTTCTTCTGTTGCCTTTTTGTATATTCAGACTTCATGATTTTTACCCATCTTCAAATATTCACTTTTGATCTTTTTAATGACCAGGTGACCTTCAAGGCTCATGGACCTGGCAGAAACAGTTGGGCTGAAGTGGAAGCTGAAGATGAAATGCAGGCAGGTACAGACTTTGGAGCCTTAATGGGCCGGTGCCAGGGTGCATTACGCTGGCTGCATGACAATTGCCGAGGAATTGTGCAGAATGCATATTCTTAAAATTTTCCTTGAGGTAAACCAGAGAAGTCATTTAAAAGCAGGATGGGAAGAGATATGGCTTAGAGTAGAAATGAAACTGAAATTTGGTCCAGGGCTTGGATTAATGTGAGGTGGAATGCATTGCTCCAAGGCTGACTGGACTGTCCCAGGGATCAAATGCCAGACAGGGCTGTAGCTAGGCGGCTGAAGCTACTTCTACAATGCTCAAGAGAGATATTAAAGATAAGTAAAATCTGATTTATAGTTTTAGTTAGCGACATGGTTATTTATAATACAACATTCTTGTTTGATGTTCCTGTCTACATTTAATTTTATTTCTGATAGTGATATCTCTTGTTGCTGTTATTCTTCCAAGCTCTGCTCATTTTTTCTTTCCTAGTCATATGTAATATATTTTTGTGAGGTCCCGCTTGCACATAAATATTTTCGTTTGGTTGGTATCCATTTTACTTAAAGGAATAGCTACAGAAATATTCTACAGAGGTAACACTAAAGCACTGTTATCTTCAAAAAATAGTTCTTGACATCATAAGAAGAGTGCTTAAAATAATACATTTTTAAAATACAGTGAACTTAGTGACTTGATATCTTTTAAGTTTGGCTATGATGGGAAAATTCCAAACTTCTTTGGGTAACTGATAGACACCAATTTAGGATTACTGCAGAGAGAATGCCCTTTTAAAGTAGGGTATGAAGACAGATTGTATTTTAATTGAGGGATGCTAAGAGGAGGATGCTATATATCAAAAACTATATAATGTGTAGTAGTCTGGTAGAAAAAAAGAGACTGCATTTAAGGGGCAAGAAAGGGAATCTAGAGAAATTGCTCTAAAGGGTAACTGGATTACTTGTCTAAATAAATTATTAAAACAATGAGCTAGGTAAAAATACTGGGAGCATATGCATTATAGAGTGCTTATAAGGGGTGTGGTTCTTACTTGGTTGCATATTACCCTCAGCAGAATGAAATTAATCAGTTCAGTAAGGCTGAATAAATTCTTAAGGCAACATTTACCTCTTTCACAGTTTAGATGTCTGTAAGTTTGGTGTCTAAGTTGGAAGTAGTCATCCTAAATTCTTTTTGATGATGATGGAAAAAACAAGCACCTTCAAATTAATCTGGCTTGCCTTAGGTATCTATGTTAAGGTGAGCTAAATTGTTCTTTGTAGCTCTCTTTGTCTTTGCCATCAACAAAAATTGATGGTGACAGACTTAAACAATGTTTTGGATGCCTATAGTCAGGTGAGAATAATACCCCTCCCTCCACATCTCCCACTCATATTCATAAAATAAAGACCTTTATGCATACCCATCTCTCTTCTGCTTTCAATCCTTTCAAAGCTGGTTGCACCATGAAACACAGAGGGGCAGAACTATGAATAAAGAGGTTTAATGTGACTCAGAAGAGAGAGTTTTTTGTTCTTCCATTAACCAGATAAAAGGAGTAGAACTTGAAGAAATAGGTAAGTCATCTGTGAAAATGGGATAAGCTGAGCAGGAAATAACCGTTATTTTGAGGGAACATAAAAAGTAAAAATATTTATAAAATATTTAATACAATAAAAGTAGAAGTATTGGGAAAAAGGATTCCCCCTCCAAGGTGGTGGTTATTATTATTATTGTTATTATTATTGTTTTCAGTCATATTTTACAAACGTCAGTCAGCCAGACAATGATTAAGAGTTGATGCATACTGAAGACAGCTTCATAAAGTGAAGGAGTTTTAACAGTGTTAGAGAATGGTGCTATCCCTTGGCTTGGTAAAATGCGTAGTATGTACACCTTGATTTTTTAACTTTCTTTTGGATGTTTCCCTTTGTCAAAAGGCTTAATTATGTTCTTCAGATACAAAGAAAATAGTGTGATCCCATGAAGTTTTCTTTCCATCAGTGTAGGTTAAAATGACATAGACATTTACAAATCTGAATAGACTTTTGTACTGGTCTGGCTGTGGTGTCTCAGTGTTGTGCATTAGTCTGAAAGTTAGGTGTCAGCCAGAAAGTTAAAATACGTGAAAAAGTTCTCATAGGGTAAGAAGTTCATGAAAGAAGATAAGCTAGCTCAAATTACTTTACCACAAGCTAAGAGCTTGTATTCAGGCAGCTGCCACAAATCAGCTGAGGTGTGTGAAGCTGTTGCACCACAATGACTTGTTCACTTATGTAAGCCCTTGACTATGTTTTGAAATCTACTGTATTTTTATATAGTAAGAATCATAGGTTGTAAATGCATAGTTAATAGACTATTTCCCTGCTTACTTTTTACTGTTCAATTTCTTCTGGCAGAACTGCATTAAACTACTGCATTTAAAAAAAAAAACAAAACACACTCATGATTGAGTTATGTTGATTTCACTTAAAGTTCTTAACTGATTTATGTTATTGATTTTTTTTAGTATTAGATTACTAATGTGTATGTAGAATGATACATAGTAGTGATACAACATTAATTATTAATAATAAGTCAGGTTAGAAGTTAATTGAATACTCTTTAGATTGTACACAACCCACATTTTCAATTTATTCTTTCTTTAGCGCACAGCCTGGTAGTATGTTCCATGTGCAAGTTGTATGCAGCAGGTCACGAGTGGCAGAGTGAATTATTCCTTAACTCAAGGCTTGCAGCCTGAACAAAGTTTAGATCTTTAGGATGTGCCTTCCTCACACTGCTCTGACCCTGTTTACTCAGTGACTGGCAGAGTCACTAGTGTCTTTCATGCTGCCTGGCTGTGATAGACTTCGTGTGCACATGTTTTGTGCCTGCCAGTTTTACGCTACTAGAGACTAAGGAGTACTTTAGCCCTCTCCACTTCCATCACTGAACTGCAACATAGCTCAAGCAAGACCATTTTCCTAAAGTGCAGCATGATGGCATGTTGATTTGTTTTAACTGCCCTGGACATGAATAGTTTTACAAAAGGGAAGACTGTACTGTCCTGTAAGATGTGGTCTTAGTCTACATTCAGTCTACACTTAAAAGTCTGCCTGCTCTCACTTCTGTTTCCATTAGGAGTGTCTGAAATAATGTAGGGCTGTGATGCAGCTCACCAGAATGGTGTCTGAAGTGTGAAATTAAAGGTGTTAGTTGCATGCCTTGGGTCTTTAGGTATGTTTGAGACTGAAAGATATCCTTGGATTGTGTTGGAGAATGTGTAGAGTGGAGGAAAGCAATCCTAGTATAGTCTTGTCCTTCTGTCTTTGGGAATTGACTGTATCCCTCATTCATCAGGTTTAATTATGGAAAAAGGTAGCTGGAACAGTTGAATAGTGAGCTAGTGAGGGAGTTACAATTACATGGTGTGATAATCAGGTGCCAGTGCTTGAGTTTGCTCCCTAGTCTCTTTTGCTTGGCAATGTAGACAACATGCATTTCTTCTTTAGGAGAATATAGGTGGCCTGAATCATGCTATTGACCTACTACCCCTTTGTAAAAAGATCTGTGACCCTTTTAAGCAAACATAAGAATTCTTTGATAGCTTTAACATACACTTTCACATTATCACAGGGATTATTATCATTCATCCCTCTGAGGGTGTGAGACATGATGCATAGGGAATGCTCAGCAGATTCAGTGCAGCAAACTGCTACTGTTGCCAACAAAAAAATAACCTATTCCAAGCAACAGTTGCCACAATTTCTTTACCATTTGGAAAAGCTTTCCTATATTTAGATAAATACCATTCAAGGAGCTTAGGATCCTACTCTCCTGCCAGAGTTGGTTATTAAACCACATTAAAACTCTTCCTCTTCCTCTTCCTCTTCCTCTTCCTCTTCCTCTTCCTCTTCCTCTTCCTCTTCCTCTTCCTCTTCCTCTTCCTCTTCTCTTTCTGTCTTTCTCTTTATCTCCATGAGGTTCTGGAAGACATTATTAAACAGTTACTTTTTTGAACCCTGAGAGATTTTTTCCAAACCACCACACCTGTGAGGACGCTGTTCTGTCTATTATCAACCAGAACAGGTTATTATTAAAATTTGATTCGCATTGTCCTTGTCTAGTAAATACAGCACTGGCAGCCTATGGTGTATCACACTGTGCACTCCCTTCTTCCTCCATAAAGCAAATGGCTTTTCAGCACTATATGAACACACAGCCTTTCAAGGGCAGATTTTCTTTACAACACAGTGCGTGTTGCCCTCATTGACCTGTCTGATACCACTACACTGAGATACATATATATAATATATTTAAATTGCAGTAAAAAAATTATTTCAAAATTTTAGTTAGGAGCCATAGGTTATACCAATAAATTCAGCAGACTCTGGGAACTCTCAGGAGAGACTGAGGTCAGCTGTAGTGCACAGCATTAGGAAGGATGAATCACTCCCATCTTCTCATTTATCAAGGCTGATATCCATGGCAGGCTGAAGGAGAACCAACAGCTGTAGAAGAATACTTAGCCCCTGAATTAAAAGAGTATTTTGAATCTTTGCTATCAACGCCTAAACCTACTACCTTTCTCCTGTTCTGTCAAATACTAATGAAGCACCAGCCTAGGTCTGCCACACTACTCCAGGTTTGTTTTCATGTAATATCAGCATTAGGAACATGCTCTCTGTTTAGACATTTGAGAATTTTTAAGTTCATGTCAGAATTACATGTCTGAATTATGTCTGTAAATCTTAGACTTCTTAAGTGAGGAAGACTGACGTTTAAATGCTGTAATAAAAGTAATTTTAGTTGGCTCTATCCAGTGCAAACAGACCAAGTGGTCAAATCCTCAAATGCAGTTACACCTGATCTTGACACAGGATAGGACTGTAGACACTGCGCTTATTGAATACAGCCTGAAATCTCTGTAAACATTCAACTACTGGGCAAAGTAATAACTTGTACCGTCAAAACTGTGGAGTCATGCTATATATGAACCTTAAAAAAAATTCCACAGAGCAAGAAACATACTTTAGATTTGAATTCCTAAATCTTTGCGAAAGAAAGGCTGTGCTGAATATTGAACAGTTGTAGGTGAATAAGGCAACTGATAAATCATTAACAAATTCTTTGTTTCTTTTGACTTCAGCTTCCCTGATGCAGACTGGGGAAGTTTCTTCTGGGGAAACAGGTTAAGAGTTATCAGATGAAAAAAATACTATAGGCAAACATGGCATAATTATTTTGTTACCAGTCACACAGTAACCATCCCTCAAAGGAGAATACATTCTAGTATTCATTTACAAGATCTTTTAACAGTCTTGTATGATAAGTGTCATTTTGATTTGGTTTGGTATTCTGCTTCATTTTGAGATGATACTTCTTTGCAGTTTAATTTTATTAATGTAGCAAGTTAGAGAATGATGTTCTGGATCCACATAGTGAATTATTCATTGCATTTCAAATATTAAGTTGCCATCAGATGCTTTCTGATCTACATTACATAAAGTCATGCTGAATCTCTAATGTCTGGACTGCCTGTGTAATGAAGAACCTCTCAGACTGTGTTCAATCAAAATACACTTGAGAGAAAGCAGACACAGTATTCTGATAAGCATCATGAGTACCCCTACTTTTTTGTTTTGTTTGGTTTTGTTTTGTTTCCTAAGAAGGAAGAATCCTCACAGATCACCACATCTCTTTTCTTAGAAGTACCTGCTCAAGTACAAAAGTTTTGATTTTAAAGCTATTACATCATTTAGTGAGTTTCTAGGGCTGCTGTTAGTGTGAAATCAGTTAAAATAATGTCTTACAGATCTCTAATTTCTGAGACAAAGACCATACTCTCACTATTCTATATAAGAAATGTGATGCTCTGTTCAAAAATCAAAACAGCTGTGTAACATGTCTTTAGATTGCAGTCAGAAAGACACTCTGTCTACCGCTTTCTGTGTTCCTTAGAATATAAAAATATAAACCCCCAAACTCATATGAATAAAAACAAAGCTGAAAAATATAGAGAGATAAAGAAGAAAGTTAAGTAAAATGTTTAAGAAGACTAAGTCAGAAGAGGGGAATGTTTGTTATTTTTATACATTAACTGAATTTATTGCTTGATCTTTCGGCAAACATGCTGTCTCAAAATTTTATTTTCTGTTTTAATGTCTGAATGACCTGATCTCTCTTTTAGTATTTCAGTTTCATTGGCACAAATAATGGAAGACAAAGTTTGGATCATTCAGATAAATCTGTTGAGTTTTTTTTGTTTTGCTTCTTTGTCCTTGGAGATCTGCAGGAGAAATTGCACTCAGAAGTAAAGCTGCGCTTCGTGCTGTGCCTTTAGCTGTTTCCGTGGCCAATTTTATGGCCTTAAGCATTCAGAAACAAGAATGTCCTTGTCGTACGCTGTAATTCCCCGTCAGTCTCAATAGCTCTTAAGCTGTGATTCAGCATTGAGTCACTAGGTGGCACGTGGCAATGAGGAGAAGGAAGTTAATACTGGAAGTTCTGGTGAGCGCAGCTGGCACTGGGTGCCTTGGAATAAACACGTTGGAGTTAATGTATTGCCATCTGCCTTTATTTTATTCACTTGTTGGACAACAGACCATAGTTGTCTATTGCTCACCATGCTTTTACTCACAAATGATACTAAAATGTGTTCAAATATTTCCTTTCGGTAACTTCATGAAAAATCATTCTGTATGCCTGACTGTTGTAGTAACTGAGTCTTTTCCGCCTCTTCCATCCTCTGCCTACTAAAAGCAGACGCAGTCTGCTTCTTGGTAACAATGCAACTAAAGTATACAGAAATAAAAGTATAAATTAGGGACGTGTTGGAGGCAGGGAGGGAGGAAGAAGGAGATGCCAGTATTCTAATGCATATATGGCCACATTATTCTGTGATTTTAGTGTGATTCAAATAAGATATTGTTATCCCAAGCATTAAACTTAGAAAAGTTTCTTTCCCAGCTATGCATGAGTTTAAAATAAAATGGGTAGACCAGTTAACACAGCTCTGTGTCATGGAAATCTGTGTAAAGGTGGTAGTTCTGCAGGTAGAAGCACAGGTAGGATACATCTCCGTATAGAAATAAATTATAGGAACAGCAGCCAGGTACAAGAAACCCTTTCTCCTCCACCTCTCACCCTTTGAAAATTTCTACCCAGATGTTCTAGGAAAACATTGATTATACAAACGTCAGAGACAAAAAGGGGGCTTTTTTGTAGCTTTGCCTTAGTTCATTTAAAAGTGTCAGAGGCTGTGTGCTCACACCTCTCCCCCACCCAACTTAAGCCATAACCAGCAATAAGGATTGTGATGGCTGCATTCAGCTTACTCTGGACTTTGGGGGATGGATGACAACATGGTAGCCAAGGGCTATCTGGAACGGTGAGCCAGATGGCTTGCTAGTATGCAAATATAAGGCAATCATATTACTTTATAAATAGTGGACAGCCCAGGGGCTGTTGAGCTCTCCTGCACAGCAGTGTGCTGCATGCCAGCATCTTTCTTTGGCTAGGGACGCCTCTCAGGGTTACTCCTCGAGGCTGAGAGACTCCGTGTCACAACAGACTCTTGGTAAGTGATTAATACAGCGTGCTAAACTTTGAAATCTTAGGTAAGTGATGTAAGGAATTGATTTCACATACATAATCCTTTAGGCATAAACCATTGACCAAGTGTGGGACTAGGATTAGATCCAGATGCACCTAGACTGCTCTCCGAGAAGGAGTTTAGAAAGCAAGGCTGTCCTTTCTGAGCCTTATGACTCAACAGGAGCATCTCCCTGACAATTTTGTCTGACCTTGTCCTCTATGCAGTAAATAATCAAGTGTACCTTGCCATCAAATCTTATTAAATCACTGTTGCATTTACAGTTTAATGTTGCTAACTCTATATTTTATACCAATGAAGTATATTTTTACTTCTTTCTTACAAGTGAAGTGCATGACTCCATCTGCAATAGGCTGTGGTGATCTATGCCAAAATATGTGGGGAAGTTGCGGACTAAAATTTTTGGTCATGTGTGCCATCCCTTGTATTTAGAAAAACAGCCTTCTTATTTCTAAATTTTATGCAGTATCTGTACCCAGGTAGCCTATGACAATCAGTTGTTTAGCATTTTTGGCATCCTGCCCTGCGAGCTGTGTTGCCTTCTGCTGCTGCCTGTCAACACTGTCTTCGTAAAGGTTTACAGGCATGAGAGTTTCCAATGGTGTCTGGGTGGCACCACAGAGATACCTCTCCTGATTTTTGTTTCTTCATTTGCTGCCACATGTAATTGCAGATGTAGAAGTAGCAAGGCTTTGAGGTACACACAGATGAGGATTTGGGGAAATTAAATTTGTCAGTACTGAATGCACAGTAATGATGAATTCCAAAAATACAACCAGGGAAAGTGCCAGTGATAGATGTATATATTGTTTTGTCTCATGTGAAATGCCAAAAAAAAGGCAAGAGACTAATCTCCGTTCTGGCCATTTTAAAATCTCAAGTCCTATGGAACATCAGCAAAATCATGGACTGTTAGAGGGTGCTGGTGGACCTCAGCACTGATACAATCCATATCACGTTTCTGTACTTCTAGCTACATGGCACTGAAATGCAAATATTCTGACTTGATTAAACACAAAGGAAATGAACATCTGCACATTGAGGTGCAAGTAAGTGCTCTGAACATGTGGCAAGAAAGGCCATAATTTGTTTTCATCAAAGGAGACTTCTTACTGTGAGCTAAATCACTAAGGTAAATGCATCCCAACAGCGTAGACACAAAAAGAACACATACAAAGTACTGCATTTTTTCATGTACATTC
Source organism: Eurystomus gularis (assembly GCA_013400335.1). Lineage (NCBI taxonomy): Eukaryota > Metazoa > Chordata > Aves > Coraciiformes > Coraciidae > Eurystomus > Eurystomus gularis. Next base: position 24,115 of record VZZY01001536.1, read on the forward strand.
ATTTACACACTCAATTCTTTGCATAAATGTCATCACTAATCTCAGAAAATGGGAGAGATGTTGCCTGTGAAGCTCATCTCTCCTCTAGGATTCTCTCTGATATGGGCTCAGCCAGGAACTCCCCAGTCAGCCAAGCTAGCTTTCTGCTTCTCCTTCCTTTCTGCTTGCAACTGCAGTTGAACCGTTCCTGTGCGTTGGAGAAGCTGTCCTTGAAGCCTGAACAACTCTCTGGGGATCCTTTTGCCTTCAAGATATCCTCCAATTGCTACCACTGCCTACCAGTTAACTGAAAAGTCAATCAAGTCACCTGAATTCCAGTTTTGTATTCAGCTACTTGGTTTCCTTAGTCTTCCCAGGATCTTAAACTCCTCCATTTCATGATGATAACAGCCAAGACCTCTGGTGACTACCACATACCCAGACAACTCTTCCTCATTTGTGAGAACCAGGGCCTATGATGGGACACTTTTTCTGCTGGTTTAAGGAGACATTATCCCCTTTTTCTTCTTGATTTGCGTAGACTGTACGAGATGCCCACTACAGTGTCTTGCCTTTAGGCTCCTGTCGTGGATTAACTTTGCTTGGCTGCCAAGTGCCCACCAAGCCACTCTATCACTGACCCTGACCAGGACAGGAGAAAATAAGATGAAATATTCACGGCTCAAGATAAAGACAGTTTAATAAAGAAAAGCAAAAGCCACATAGCGAAGCAAAGAAAGCAGAAATATTTATTCTCCATTTCCCACCATCAGGCAATGTTCAGCCACTTCCTGGGAAGCAGAGACTCAGTACGTGTAGAGGTTGTTCTGGAAGACAAATGCCTTAATAACAAATGTTTCCCCACCTCCTTCGCAACCCCTGTCCTCCTTCTTGTAGCTTTTATTGCTGAGCATGATGTCATATGGTATGGAATATCCATTTGGTCAGTTTGGGCCAGCTGTCCTGGCTACATCTCTTCCCAGGCTCTCACCGACCCCCAGCCTACTAGCCTTTGGAGCGGGGCTTTGGGAGAGACAGTCCTGATGTTTTGATGCGCTGCTTTGCAATAGCCAAGATATTGGTGTTATCAACACTATTCTAGCTACATATACAAAGCTTAGCCCTCTAAGGCTGGAGAAAGTTAACTCCTTCCCAGCCAGACCCAATACAGGCTCCTCTCTGATCCTGAACCGTAAGCTCTCAATAGGCTGTTCCATAGCAGAGGTCTGTGCTCCATAGTTGCTCATTTGTGTCTACAGCAGTCCACACTGTGTATCTTTTCTGTCTATGTCCATGTAAGGCCCTGTCCATGGATATTTGTTGCTTCACTCCAGGTGATGTAGCCATCCTGCCACATCTGTCTCATCCCAGTGGTATCAGAGCTCAGTGGCTGTGTACAGGCTTCTGATTTCTTTTGTTTACTTCACAGGCTACTGGCACTTGAGATGAGTTTGCAGCCTTCTTGCCATCTGAAGGGGAGTGTGAGACCCTTTTCCATTATGCTGTCCCCAGTGACCTTCCCCTTACCTCTGTTCCCCCATTTCTCTGGGATTTTTCTGGCCTCCTTCCCCACCAAGCCTAGTTTAAAGTCCTTTTCACCAGATTCTGCTGGTAGCGATACTCTTGCCTCCTGCCTTCACTGAATGTACATTTTCTCTTCTCTCTGCAGAAGTTCTCTACCCTTGAAGAGGGCTCAGGGGTCAGAGCAGACAAAGATCTGCCAGTGATCCCCATGTAGGCAGTTGGGAGTTGACTTTCTGGTGCATCTTCTGTGATCCAGTCCTTTTCTTTTGACCGTTAGGATCAGGGGGCATACTGTTTAGGCAGCTATACTTTTCATGTTAGCCCCTAGAGCCACCCTTATCTGCTCAAGGTCTCCCTGGGTAATATTATTAATGCCTACAAGGATTATAAGCAAATAAAATTTCAGGTTTTGTCCAGTTTCATGGTGCACGAATTCTTATCCATCATTTAGAGTGTGCTTTTGAAATATAGATTAGGGATCATTAGAAAGTTTTCTTTTGAAGCCACCTGTACATCTGAGGTGGCAAAACATCCCATCTATCTGCCATCATTAAAGAAATACATCAGATGATACATTAAGTAATAAAAAAGGAAGAAAAGTGGAGCATCCATTAGTCAGAAAGGAAGAAAATACTTGAAATTTAAGTAGACAACTGAAGTAACTGATTATTTCTCAGTACAGGCCTTACCATTAACACAGCCAAAAAAAAATATGTATTCCTCTTATAATCAAGTAAACATTCTTTCTTTCTGGATAATTTAAGTGCAGAGTTGGGAGGTCACTTAAAGTTAAGCAAAAGATTAATAAAACGTAGTCCTGCTCTGCCTATGTTGAGGCATAAATTACACCTACATCTGTGATTTTTGTTTTTACGTTGACTGTGTGTAGTTATTGCCAATTTTGTGTGATCTGATACATTTCTTTCTGGACCTGACCTTGATGAACTATCCTGAGTTGTTATTATATACTATGTCCCAGTTTTTGGAGACAGCTAAAATTAAATTTCTCTTTAATAAGGTGATTTATCTTAGCAGACATTGATTATCTACTTAAACTAGTATTTAATCACTCTTAATGGGACTGCAAAGTATCTTCATAATATAGTGAGGAATAAAAACTGTGAAGTGAGAGAAAAGGGAAAAAGAGAGATGTGTTTGATTGTCACTGAAAGCATTTTATCTAGAATTAGCATTGCATTTTAGAATTCAAATAAGTGAATTAGGATGTCTACACTTTATTAGTTGTCCAGACTGTCTTCATAGACAATGGGTCTTATTCAAGATGCCTATTTATCTCTATTAACTCTAAAGGGAGCATTGCAGACTAGTTCAATTGTAGTTGTCTAAAGTTAAGTGAGGTGTATCCAACCCATGAGGACAAAACATTTTCCTATTGAGAACTTCATTGTTGGTAGATATTCAGCAACAAGAAGAGCCTAAACAGAACTTGTTTCACAACCACATAGGATGTGATTGATTCCTAATTTTGGATGTCTAAGTCCAAGCTGTACACTTTTAGAATGAATTCACTTCCCCAGGTTTTGACCTTTGTATTAGGATAAGTTGAATAATGGCTTGGAGACGTGAACAAAGATTCACGCCATTATTGTCTTCCCTTATAAGAACACCACTATTTGATGTGCATGTGTATGGTTTCTTGCAAACGGTTTACCTTCACATCAGCAATAGTCCTGATTAGTTTGACTCCAGTTGTATGAGAACTGGTACGTTACAGTAACACCAAAGGAAGTACTTGTGCCATTTTCAAGGGTAGTTCAGTAAAGACTGAAATATAACTGAACTACTTCTTGTGTGTATTTCCAAGTATTTTAAGCATGTGACCACTTTAATTTGCACTCAGTTTGATGTAATGTTTGTTGCATTAGCTTAACTTTTATTCATCTCTACAGAGATATGCACAAGTTTTATTATCTTTGTTTATTTTGTGCTCAAAATTCTTAAAAAATGGCTTGTGGCTGCTGTGAAAAGAGAATATAGTCCAGAAAGAGCTTTGATATATAGTCTTTTAAAAGTTTGTTAAAAAATATACCATAATACATTTAATATTTAGAAATAAAGTGATTGCATAGAGGTGCTAACATATGAATTTACAAATGGGATGGACTGCTACGTTTGATATGGTCATTGTCAATGCTCTTGTTTTGACTTAAGGGTTTATCTGATAAAATAGCCAAAAATCAAATATCACATTATATTCTTCCTTTTACATACATTATTTCAAACCTTATCATTTTTTCCCACTTATGCTCCTACAAACATATCCAGATTTTAATGGGAAGTGGGAATTTAGCCCACTGTTTTCCTTTTCACAATCTAAAAATTACTTCCTTTATTTAAATGATGTTTAATTACTTAAAAGCTGAGTGGTCATTGGATGTTTGAGGTAGATAAATCAATGTCCATAAGTCAACTCAGAAAATGTCATTGGGCTAAATATCAATGAATTTATCTTAGTTAATCTGTTAATCATAAGCATTATCTCTTTAGAGGAGGACTATTTTCTGATGTGCAAGGCTTCCCAGTTTTATCTATGGTTACATACCTGGATTAACTGATCAACTCCCATCAAATTGAGAGAGTAATAGGGAAAATTCACAATACTACCTTGCGCATAAGCATTACTAATAGGAGTATGTTTACTGTTGGGCTAAATAAAACACACACACATATCATCTGAAGAACAGTTTTAGAATAGAATGATGTCTGGTTTTGTTCCAGTCACAACCTTCATTTTAAAATCATAATTTTCTAGTTTACTACAATGTTTTTCCTACTGTAAGCAAAGTAGGGATGTATTGAGGAACATAAAGAACTACGAAATACAAAAAGTCCCACACCAATGAAATAATTGTAATTAATTTTTAGTACCATTAGTTATATCCTTTTCACGTTTTAAGACTGAAGTGTGATTTACGCAGACTTTTGTTAGATAATTAATATCAAAATAATATAAATCATCATTTTGTAATGTATATATGTCCTGTACATTGAAGAGTTTAAATAGGTACAAATGTGTTCTAAATAGCTGTGAATGCAACTTACATTATGAGAGTTTATTCTCTTGGCACAACATTATCTTGCTAATAGACCTGAGCAGAAAAGAGCAATAGGAGCACTTCAGGATGTCAGAATGCAGCCCTGTTGCCAGTCAAAAAAAGAAGCTTACTTCTGGGCAGCAGGGAGTTTCAGCAGATGCAGAACCACGAGTCTAAACCAGGATCATCAAGTGCTTTGGGCTTGACATTTTGCTTCTACTTCCCACAGCAGGCAGCTAGAAGTCATAGCCTGATACAGAGGGACACCCAACTACAACCTGGCTGGTTTGGGTATCTGTTTGGCAAGTGAAACTTTCCAAATTTTGCCAGTAATGATACAGTTCCACAGGACATTTTGGTTGTTGAATCATGGATATAATGATCTGGTGAATTTGTTTTATTTTAAAGCTTGCCTACAGTAGCATTCATTAACCAAATATGGAGAATTTTATGCAAGTGACCTTGCTATTAGTGAAATGCTTATTTTCTGAAAATAAGTCATCACTAAGTGTCTTGACAGTATATACTAACAGAGAAAAATATGGATAAAATATTTTGTGTCTATCTCAGAGACACAGATGATTAAGGAGGCTGGTTATGGACATTTGTGGCATTTACCTCTGTATTTTCATATGAACACAGTATTGAGTGCCGCTGGAGAAAAATTACTTCCATCTGTGAGCAGCTTTCACTTCTCTGTGCAGTGGAGTGCATGTTCAGTTCATTTCCAAGTATCTGTATCACTGACTAGCAATGCATCTGATTCCAGCTGTCTCAGAAGAAAACAACCTCCAAAACAGAGCTTTACAAACTTTCTTAACATGTAGGAAAACAAAATCTACCTCCACATAGATCCAAGCTCATAAAATCTTATTGAACACAAATTTAAGATTATCATTTATCTTGACAATGTTGGCCATAAACCTATGCAATTAATTTATATTTGATTGGATCCATTGGAAATAGAAATTGTGTATTCATTCAGTACAGTGCTGGTTCTTTAGAAAAAATACGTTCACAGTCCTGCTCCTCTCTATACAGCTGGAATAAAATTGCAGAAAGGCTTGACAATCTGAAGCAAGAAAATGCCTGTTTCTAAATGAGTTGTGTATTCCAAAGAACCCTGTTTCCTCCTTACTCTGAAATGACCTGAATTTTTCCTTTGCTTTCTATCCATGATATAGCTTGCTAATTGTTCCCTTTACCCTTTGCCTTTGCAGCTCTGTCCCTAGAGCCAGCTATCACACAGGGCTGCCTGCATTAAGGAACCATTGAAGAACCATCCTGCAATGTGACATCATCTAGATGACATGATTCAATTAAGTGAAAGGTCTTCTTAAGGATTAATTTGTCCTTAGAGACACTGATCTTCATTTCTTCTTTAATAGTCAATGGAGAGAGACAATGGCTTCTCAGCTGCTAATTTAGCCTATAAAGTTTGGTTCTTCCAGAGGATGATTCAAAGCAGGATCCTGCCTTTTTCTCAATCAATTATACAAGGGACTGGACTTTGTTAACACTATTGAGATACTCTCTGAAGACTTGCCTTTTAAAAAAAGTGAACCCACAGTAAAGTGTGTAAGAGGCTTATCCAAAACCTTCCCCTGATTTCAGTCTTTATATATACTTAAAGCTTTTCTCTTTTTCCCCTCTTATTCTGTGGGATATTGCCCTCATGTAGACAGTAAGAGTCACCTGTATCATCACTGTACATATTGAAACTTTCAGTACAAAAAGGCACCTATTCTATCATTTAAAGTTAAGGAAATTAAGGGAAAAAAAATAGGAAAAAAAAAGAATCAGTGTATACTAGGAAAGTTCAGTTAGCCATTTTAGCCTTCACAACCCCTTCTCTCTCAGATGGTAAAAGGATTTTCATATGGTAGGATCAGCTTGTCATGTAAGCAACCTTGTATTTATAAACCATCTTAGTTTCATCTGCTTGTTTATCTACTTTCTTTTTTTCTCATATCTTAAAGCTAACTGAGGGAAGATTTTTGTCTTTATAGTAGTTCCATAGTTTATGGAAATGCAAATATACAACAAATGCAAACATACATTGTTGAAGAAGGTATACAGAACTTTGATGCCAGATGAAGTGAAAATATAAGCATTAACACGCAATGTCAATACAGAGTGTTTAGATATAGTTTCACATCAGAAATTACTGGGGAGTCAAAACCTATAGTTTTAGTTTAAACCAGATGTCAATTTGCCAGCCCCTAAGGACCATACCACTGTTCTTTAATTCTGGTCTTCCCAATAAACAGAAGAATACAGTTTTGTTACAAAAGGTCAGAAGTGTATAACATGCTGCCTCTACAATTGATGAGAATGCCTAACTATTCTTAATATAAAAATGAATGTTGATTTTAAAAGATCAAATTATATTAGATTATTTTTATTTTTCTGCCTGGCAGTAGCATCTGAATCATTTGGAGTAATAGAGGTCACTGTATATATACACAGTTAAAAATTAAAGGAATGGAGAGATAAAAGTTTTCATTCCAAGGAAGCACATTAGACTCCTCATAATAAGGCAGAGATTTTTAGAAGTGATTAATATTTATTTTAAATGTTCATAATGCTTTTTAGGAATCAAGCCCATTCATCATGATTCAATGTAAACCGTTCTTTCTGAAAATGGAGACTGTTTCACAGAATCAGTCTGTGCGACTCTCTTGTTACTACTGATGTTATGAACAGCAAGGTTTTTTATTATTCTGTCATTTAAATCTTGTTAAGATAGCAAGGTGATAAGTTCAAAGGTGCCCTAAGTGAGCAGCTAATTGTGCATCAACTGCTCTCTGTGTCAGCAAAGACTGTGTAAATGGAGCTCAAAGGAAAAATAGATGACCTAAAGTTCCTGTGGAAAAGTTCATTAAATAATTTGTTGTCAGAAAGAAAGAAGCACATTTATAACATACCAATACCACCTAGCTGGCATATCACACCAGTTTAAAAATAAGCATTCAAAATAATATTGAATATTATGTTTAATTAAATTAGAAGATTTTTTGCCTTAAGAAAGAATAATTTCCATAAAAATTGTCAAAACTGTGTGACTGAATAATTTGTTGTGCATTGGAAATAGACCAAACTCCAGGACTTTGAATTAACCTTTTAAAAGCTGCTATCTAAGGTTAATCACTAAATTAAAAGTAAATATTTAGATATTCTACTTCTGAAGCGGTAACCACCTAACGGAAACCTCTTTGAAGGTTCTAGTAAAGTTCTGTCAGTGTCAGTAGAAGCTTTGGAAGGGAAATGGGTTAGATATTTTAATGGAAAAATAGTAACATTTATTTTATGAGTCACTCATGATAGGAAAAAAATAGGTCAAGTTAAAAATACATGGAAAGTGAATGTTAAAAGGACATAATTCTAGGATTTTGCTAAGGATTGAAGAAAATTTGAAATCTGAAGTTAAAGAGGAAAGCTAGCTGGTTACATGCACTAATCTCATCATTCCCATATATTTGCTCAGATAAAATGGTTCATGTCTCTGCTCATGAAGATAGGTAAATTTTTCAGTTTCCCATATGAATGTATGTGCAAGTTAAGAAAATAATTTGGGGCTTGTTTGTTTGGGGTTTTGTTTGTTTGTTTGTTTGTTTGTTTTTTGCTACATCTGCAAAGTTTGAAATTTATTTTTAATAAGTAAGGGTGTTACAGGTTAAATTGAAAATTACCTTTTACAGATGGCATTATTCTACTCTTAATTTTCTTTGAAAGAAAGAAATCAAGATACATTGTTTTAAGTATCTTGAAAAATGTTAATGGAAGTGTAAAAGGAAAGCTGGCAAAATTTAAAAATATCAAATTATTCAGTAAAAGTGTAATCCATCTCACTCAGTTTTAACCCCATGAAAATTAAGCATTTATTTGCAGCTATATATGAAAGTTTACTTTCATAAGTGCTGCAAAGAGAGAGGTCCTACAGAATGATTCAGCCCACCTATGGGATCTGAAAATCACTGAATACTTCATAAGGATTTTCACTTATGTTATGAATAGAATTTGACCTGCTTTTAATAAATATGAAGGACAAAATGACTACAGGTGTGGTGAGTTGACCCTGGCTGGATGCCCACCAAAGCCCTCTGTCACTCTTCTCCTCAGCTGGACAGGGGTGAGAACAGAGAGAAGATGTAATGAAAAGCTCATGGGTTGAAATAAGGACAAAGAGAGATCACTCAGCAATTACTGTCACGGGCAAACCAGACTTGACTTGGAGAAATTAGCTTAATTTATTGCCAATCAAATCAGAGTAGGATACTGTAAAACAAAACCTAAATCTTAAAACACCTTTACCCCACCCGCATGCCTCCCATTCTTCCCAGGCTTAACTTTAGTCCCATTTTCTCTACCTCCTCCCCCCACAGCAGCACAGGAGGCCTGGGAATAGGGATTGTGGTCAGTTCATCACATGTTGCATTTACCACTCCTTCCTCCTTAGGGGGAGGATTCTTCACAATCTTTTCCTGCTCCAGCATGGGGTCCCTTCCACAGGAGGCAGCGCTCCATGAAATTCTCCAACATGAGTCCTTCCCATGGGCTACAGTTCTTCACAAACTGCTGCAGTATGGGTCTCTTCCATGGGGTGTAGTCCTTCAGGAACAGACTGCTCTAGTGTGGGTCCCTCACAGGGTCACACAATTTCTGTCAACAAACCTTCTCCAGCGTGGGCTTCTCTCTCCATGGGGCAACAGGTCCTGTTGTAGGATAATGGCCTAGCTTGCTATGAGACAGAAATACAGGCTCATTTAATGTGCTTCAGGAGAAAGGTTAAGATGTCTTCTGCTATCTCTGGGGGTCAAGATCTGCTGAGCTGGCCTGCCAGACAGCTGAAGATGGGAGTCTCATGAAGATAAGACAGTCCTGTTTTGGCTAAACCAACAGAAACAAACAGCTCTTACATAAATCTTGAAGGCCATAGTGTTTGAGCAAAGACCTTTGCGTATTTAACAGCAAAATTAATATTAAAATTCACACCCCTAAGTA
>VZZY01001537.1:0-22222 GCA_013400335.1 Eurystomus gularis
CTAAACCAACACACAACCCAAAATGGAGCCTGAGTTGCAAGGGCTTCTCAGGCTGCCAGAACTCTACCTTACAAATACAGATTCTCTGCAAAGCATGGTACTGTGCTGTCTTCTAGATGCTTACTCTAGATTATGCTGGATGCTAGTTAAAGGAGGTCCCACTATATCTCAGCTATTAGTGATTCTGTAACAGGTGGCTGTCCTATAACATTTGACTAAGTCCACAGGCATGTACAGCCTTCGCAGAAAGGGTGAGGACCCATACTCTCCATGAAAGATTTTGGCACTTTGAGAAAGTAGGGTAGTTCTCAGCGACTTGCAGACCATTAAATCAAAGCAAGGATTGCTCAAAGGATAAAATGCTTTCTTTTGGTATGATGATGTTCATGCACGTGAGGGTGTATTCAGTTCAGTATTTCCACCTCGTGAAGTGCAGGCCTTGAGGGTCTGAGTCTCATTCAGACAAAGACAGAATCCATACTAAGTTGTGACCAAGTTCTGCATCAGTTTTCTAAGCCAGGGCTGGTACTAACTTGTGTAAGAACAAGCCAGTTAGATCTTTCCATTCTAAAACTGTGCAGAGATTTAAAGCTTAGAATTTTTTTCTCTTCAGTTTTTTTCATGGGATATATGGCATTTGACTCCAGATCACCATTAGGATCAGGCATATGAAGGACAGATCTAGTTGAAATTTACTTCTATGAGAAGTGATAATTGGCCCCAGTATTCCTCAGAAGCTGGTTTCCACTCCTCATGCACTACCCAGAGTTTGAGCCCGTAAATTTATGCCTATGTATATAAATGAGCAGCATTTTAAAGTGTTCCAGCTACCACCTGTCCCCTTATGATACCTGCTATCATGATATATTTTCAACATTCCTTGTTCCCTTTCATTTATTGTTGGTTTACTGTCTTCACTGTTTTCCAGAAATTGAGCATGAAAATATTAACCAATACTAGAATCAAGAAACCAGTTTCCTGTGTGCAACCAGTCTTTGAGAAAAAGATGTATTCTGGAAAAGACAATGTTATTGGTAAGGAATGGACACATTTATCTCCTTGACTGAAGGAGTTCTCCTCTTCCAGTTCTGGTCAGCCTGCACCTGAGATGGTTGAATTCCATCCTGCTGTGTTTCTTGTTTGTGTCTGAGAGGAACAAAGCTTGTGTCTAGTTCAATGGCCCTGATTTCTAAATAACAGATAAAAGCTCAGATCTCTGTGCTTCATCGGCTGTCCTCGTGTTCTGCCCTTTTCACAGGAAATGTATTATGCCAGCACTTTCACAGATTATTTAAAAGCGAGCGACTCCATCTGAGCATTCTCTCTCCCTCTGGATCCAGACCAAACTTGCTGGATCTGTCAGACTAAGCCTCAGGGTAAACTCCATCCAACTTGGTCTCCCTAAAGCTGTGTTTCCCAAAGATACACACACAGTGTCAGATTCTCACTGAAATGCCAACTCTGTCCACTCTTGTTCTGTGTCACAAAGTATTAACAATTTGTGTGAGATTGCCTGTGGATGAAGAACTAATTTCACATGTAGTTACATATGCTTTCTAGCAGAAAATTATGTTGAGCATGATGATTCCACGCCTCGCTCTGATGATAAGGAGAAGCCAAAGCCACGGACACTTTTCCCAGAGTCCTGGATTTGGGATTTGGTCTCCGTTGGGTTGGTAACAGCCTCTACCTGCCTCCCCTAGAGAGACCCCGGAGACTTCTGACTGCTTCTGAGCAAGTTCTCTTCTCTTTCCTTCCTGCTGTAGAGACAACGGACAAGAGTCTCTGCAAGTTGCTGTACCTGACACCATCACAGAATGGAATGCCAATGCCTTCTGTGTAGCTGACACTGGCTTTGGGTTCTCGTCTCTGACCACTCTTAAGGTCTTCCAGCCTTTCTTTGTGGATCTATCACTCCCATACTCTGTGATCCAAGGAGAGACTTTCAGTTTAAAAGCCACTGTCTTCAACTACCTCAAGGAGTGTATCCAGGTAAGTATTCCCACAATTACATGGCCTCTATCAGAGCAAAAACTTGAGCTCAGAGGCAAGCTATGAGCTTCTCAGGACCCCTAGATACTGTCATCTGGGCCACAAAGCACAGCCTCACACTCCATGACCCATGGTATTTGCTCCTTTGTGCACTTTGTGTAACTATGTGTATTCCTATGACAATGTGTGCTTGTACACCCTACCACACTCAGGTGCTCACCACCCTCACAGAGACCCCAGAACTAAAGGTGGATGCCTGTCCAGACTGTCATTTCACCAGCTGCCTCTGTGCCAACGAAGCAAAAACCTTTGTGTGGAATGTGACAGCCACAAGACTGGGTGAGGTTGAGCAGAGGGATGTGTGGCATCTAGTGGGAGGAGGGGTGGAATTTGCCTGCCTCTGCATGTCTGGTCCTGATGCTCATACATACAGCTGTCTGCTGCAAGTGCTCAGCAATGTGCCCCTGTGCTTCCCACAGGCAAAATGAATGTCACTGTGAGCAGCGTGGCAGAAGATTCACACCATCTGTGTGGTAACAGGGTTGCTGTGACACCTTTGCAAGGAGAGAGAGACACAGTGATAAAACCTCTGCTTGTGAAGGTTAGTCACACCTCAAGGTGGAGAACACCTGGGGACACTGCCCCCTGAGGCAGTTAGCAGGATGCTAAGAAGAAATTTAGCCTCTTCTTCTTGGAAGCAGACAGGCCTGCTGAGGCATGTTGACTTCCTTTCCTGCCTTCCCTATCTGAACTACTCTTTCTCCATCTGCAGCCAGGAGGTGTCCTACAAGAGAAGACCCAAAATGCCTTTCTCTGTGCTGCAGGTATGGGACAAAAATCCCTGACTGCTATTGATCATGAGAGCAGGATGGAAGGGGCAAGGCTACTGCAAATACTCAGAGCTGGGATATTTGTTAGAGAGCAAGCGCTGGTGGCACCATCCCTGCCTGGGTGAACAACCACTATAGTTTGTCTATGTCTGTCTTCTACCTGGCAAAGTTTCCTGTATTAATGCATTTGTTTGCAAGTCTTGGCTACTGTGGGAGCCTCATCTGGGTCTCCTTGGGATGTTACACTTGTATGTGATACCTCTTCCATGGGATAAATTTCTGGGTACTGCCTTCCTCAGATAACACCGTCTCTGAAGAGTTCTCCTTGACTCTGCCTACAGAAGTGCTGGAGGGATCTGGCCGAGCCATTTTCTCTGCAATTGGTGAGAAAGGCTTTCCTTGCTCTTAGGTCCCCAGTGGAAAGATCTTGCACAATGCTTTGACCTTAATGATGCATTGACTTAGTTCCTCATGAGATAAACTGTAAGGGGTGTGGTGTTGGCCTCAGAAATGTGGATCAAGTAATGTTTTTCAATATTTTTTCCTTTCATAAGGAATGATCCTAGATGGATCATCCTCAAGTGGCTGGAGGAGAAGGCACAAAATGAGATCTCTCTTCTGACATCTCTCACTTACCATTCAACTAAGTGAATCAAAACCATCCCTGCAGATTTCCACCTAGTTTGTCTCTGTAATTCTTTTCCCTCCTTGATATCCACTAAAAAATGACAAGTCTCTTTACCTTTCTTCAGATCCCCTCAAGCTTCACATTCCCTCCCTCCTCCCAGAACCATGATGTCTTCCCTCTCTGTGATGGCCTAATCTAGGAGTGCTCAGCAGAAATCTTAATCGTTCCTGTTCAGTGAGGGACAGGATCTTTTCCAGGATCCCACTAGAGTTCAGAGAAGACAGCAGTCCCTTTATTTCATCCTGCTGAATGTTTGTGTTTTTCCTTTCTTCTGCCTTTCCACCTCAAACTTAAGGGGACATCATGGGCCCAGCACTTCAAAATTTAGATCAGCTGCTAGAGATGCCCTTTGGCTGTGGTGAACAGAACATGGTTCAGTTTGCACCAAACATCTTCATACTCCAATACTTGAACAAGAGTAAACAACTGGACCCAAAAATTGAAGATCAAGCGCTGAGATTCCTGAGAACAGGTAAACCCTTCTGCTGCAAAATGAAGGTGTTATAAATAAAGAATGTGGGGCACTGGTCTGGTGGGGAGGTACAAGGCAGGAGTGAGACCACTGCCAGAGCTGTGACAAAGGAAGGTATCACAGAGAATAAGGGAAATGTCTCATGGAAGGAAAAGTGTGTTTCTGAAGAAGCACAACTTTTGTATCTGCCTGTTGTTGAGGTACTAAGCCTGCTTTTGTGAGAAGGGTATGGGTAATTAATTATTTCCATCATTATGTGATGCCTGTGGTTTGTTTCCTTATCAGTCCAAGGCAGATGGAAGTCCCTTGTAGAAACAGTGAATCAGGTGCTATTAACAGGAACAAAGAGTGGCCTTTGGGGATATATATGAGTTTGGTATCTTAGTATGTCCCCATGTTCTAGGACACATTGTGGGAGCATGTCAGCTCTGTCCAATATAATCTGAAATTAATACAGTGCCAGCGTCAGCTGAAATTTTGCAATTTCAACCTGTTAGTCTCCTTATCCTGCTATGCTGCAAGCTCAGTAGCCTCCCATGGATAGGATTTTACTACCTCTCCTTCCCTCTTTCCCTCTTGTACTGCAAGTTGGGACAGATAACTGGGAGAGGGAGGCTTACCCAAGAGAATGGTAGCAGCAGAGAGGCAAGGTGGAGGATGAATAATGAAGCCATGTGGAGGGTACGGGAAGAGCAAACAGATGCGGACAGCATTCTGCCCTCAGATCTTAAAGGCATGGCCTTGTCTCTTTCTGTATGTCCCTTTAAAAGTGTTTTCCTGAGTCCCTTGAGTGTAGAAGCACTGAAAAGCAAAGGGGGTTTCATATTGGTCCCCTCTAGTAAAAGCTTTCCTCACTTTCCTCACTACATCTCTTTTTATTCACAGCAAGGTGCCCGTGAGGGTTCCCCAGGGCATGGGGATATGTGCAGTAGCTGAGTACGTCACTGTTCTGCAAACCAGCAGAGCAAATACCCACAGCACTTGCACATAACAGCTCTAGTAACATAGAGCAGCTGCATGGCACACCTCAGCAATGCTGTGCAACTGCTTCTCATCTTGCTGATGCTGTGGGATGCATGGGGAATTGTGGGGTGGTAGGTTTGCCTCAATGTCTCTGCCTGTAGGACCTGGTGAAGTATCTTGTTGTGAAGCCTTCTTCCCATAGCAAGGACATTGTCACAAAGCATATAGGCCCTTACACTGAGGGTTGTGTCCTGACACCTGTCTTCTTCATAGGTTATCAGCGTCAGCTACTCTACAAACATGATGATGGCTCCTACAGTGCCTTTGGGAAAGCTGACAATGAGGGCAACACATGGTAAGTGACCAGAGTCAGTATTGCCATCCAAAAATATATTGTCCTTGTTGGTTCAGCTCCTGGCTGTGACAGGGTTCCTTTGTGCTCTGCCCACAGGCTGACAGCTTTTGTAGCCAGGTCCTTTGGACAAGCCAGCTCTCACATTTACATCAATAAGGATCATGTGCACAATGCTCTGCTCTGGCTGCAGAAGCACCAGCTGCCCAGTGGCTGCTTCCAGAGTGTGGGGAAGCTCTTCAACAATGACTTGAAGGTATGACTGCCAGGCATAGGAGTGGGAGAGGGAAGAACACAATGTGGGGCACAGGATTGCTCCCCTAGGCTCTTCTACTGTGCACACTAGCACAAAGCACTGTCCCCATAGCCTAGTAGAGCCAAAGCATCTTCCCAGAGCAGAATGAAAAAGCATGGCCTACACTAGCAGGCATTTTCTCTATGTGAGATTTCAATCTCTGTTAGGCTTTTAAAATTTTCACTCTAGCCAAAAGTCACCATGGCTATTTGTGCCAAGTCACTTCAAGGACATAAGCAGAAATATTTTTATATTTTAGTGCTTGTCTAGAATACCTTGGCTGGATTCTCCCTCTTCTCATGCCTTATGATGCACATTAATCTCCAGATAGGTCTGGCTATGTGCTCTAATATGGGATTATCTGAAGGCACAGTTGTCTCTCTACCACCCAAAAAGTATGACTTCTCCTGAAGGCTGGCATCCCCAAAATCATGGCTGCAGTGTAGCTGGAAATGCACCAGACTCCTGGTGAACATGCCCTAATGTTCAGGTACCAAACATGTGCATGCAGTATGGCAATACTTGGGTTCATTGTCTTTGTAAAGGTGAGAATAATCCAGACTGGTCAGATTGCAAAATTGTCTACATTAAATACAAGGCAGGTTTATGAAAGGAAACAGGCAGCTATTTTAGCAAAGCAGTACAGTACAAAATAAAAACAGAGTGTAGATGTAGTCTGTTCATCCTTGTCTGACTTTCATTAATTTCTCATCTTGGGCCTTCTATTTGAACAGAACTTTTTGGAATAGGTTTTGACCCCCATCCACCTTACTCTTCAAAGTTTCTGCTATTCAGTGTGAACAGTGCTTCTCAGCATCTCAGCCCATATTTACCCCCTCATTTTAGAGTAGTCTTATCTCACACCTGAGGATGCAAGCAGAACTTCCCCAAGAATGAATGTCCTTCTATGGAAAAAGAGGCTCCCGAAGGCATCTTTTAACCTGTAGTTTCTCACATTCAGCTTGAATTGTATGTAAATTGCATTGCTTCTTGTATGCAAATCCTGCATCATAAAAACTTTGTTCAAGTGTCCAATTGTAACATATTTAATAAAATAGCTTAACAGTTTGCTTCATGCCCTTCTATGAGAAGGCACGCCTAGGCTGTATGCACAATACAGGTCTGAGGCTGCCTTCAACACCAGACTTCCATTATATTCAGTAAATGAGCCTGGAGTGTTTTCCTTCAGTCCCCACATGTCCAAGAATGCCCAGAGGCATGCTACTGTACTCTCTCAGGTCCACCATCCAGAGACAGTTTCAGTGGCTATACAATGACAGGCAAACAATGGTTGGTTTTATCTCTTTGTTATGTTTGTCTGTGTGACTTGCAGGGTGGTGTGGATGATACAATCTCATTAACAGCCTATGTCACTGCTACACTGGTGGAGCTCCATCTGGAGAAGAATGTAAGTCACATCTGAACTTTTGCAGGGCTTGGGAGAAAGTTCCAACCTTCATTCCTCCCCAGGTGTGTGGTTTCAGGGAGTACCCAGCTTGAGTAGGAGAAAGGTTCTGTCACATCCCACCTTTATACACAATAAGCTCAATAGTAAATTTTTAACTTGGTAAAGAGTTCTTAATGTAAATGGCCTGATTCGCAGCAAAGCAATCTGCCATTCCCAATTGATCTCAGGAAAAACAAATTGGCTCTGAAAATGGCTCAAGGCTCGCAGGTAGAGGCAATAGTTTTCATTAAACTGACCAATATAGCTAAAGGAGAAAAAAAGGACCACCTTTCAAGTATGCAACACACTCTCCTTCAGACCTGAAATAAAAGCAGTGATCTTCAAGTTGAGTGTAGACTGTTCTAGCCAGGATGGCCTGATATGCCAGCTTTACTGGTGCAGTTCTGAACACAACATCATACCCTCTTGGGATCCGAGACCCATAGCATGCAGGTCTGACCGTTTTGAGCCAGCATGTTACCAGACACTTCTTACATCTGGATCCTCTAGCATATTAACAGTCCTCCACCTCAGTGGTATGTCCAGTCATATCTTTATTTTGAACCCACAGCAAGTGATGCTTTGTCCATGCTACTTCATGTTCCACAGCCCTGAGAGAGATGCTAGCACTGAAATACATCAAGGATGTAGCTGGGATACTTTAGGGTTGGGGCTAGATTTTCATAACAAAAAGTGGTCAAAGGAAATTCACTGGGTTTGGATTCATTTCTCAGGACACCATGCTGGATAATGCCTTACATTGCCTCAAGAATGTAACACTTGATGAGACAAGCCTTTATGTCAAGGCCTTGATGGCTTATGTCTTCACACTGACTAAGGACACGGAGATGAGAGAGCGGCTCCTGGATATGCTAGAGAAGGAAACTGGTAAATTGTTGCTGTTTAGAAGATTTCAAGTTCTAGACATAATGATTGTGCTTAAGGTCTGATATCTACAGGATTTAATTGTAGTAGTTTGGGAAATTTAACTATTCTCAGATTTGCTTTTGTGTCAGAGTGAAGCTGTGGATGTCTCTAGTTTTCTCAGACCCAGGAAACAATTTCTAATCAAAAGCAGCAGAGGTGATCCATGCTTAATTTGTGTGGTTAAAGTACTCACTTGAGTTGTGATGCTCTGATCATTCTTCAGCAATTCATACACGGTACAAGAGATCATGCAGAGGAAACTTGCCTCACCATGTCCATTCAGCTCCTGGTCAGGGCATTTACTTGCAGAATTCAAACCTTTTTACTGCTTCCCCATTGCTGCTCAGGGCCCTTTGGTGAATGCATATTTTTTGTTGCGCGGATAAGCTTGTTTCTTCCTTTTGTCTCTTTAACTTGGAAAAAATTGACCTCTATCCTGAATGAGGATGCCAGGTGGGGATTTCAAAGCACCTAAGCCTATAGTTAAACAGATGGTAACAATATTACCTGATTTGGCCTAAGTAAGTTCTTCCGCCCATCTGTTCATCTGGCAGTATGGTGAACTACTTCAAGGACTGAAAAATAACACAGAAGAAAAAAAGGAGAGAGGATTTTTCAGCCTGACTGCTTACCAGTGCAGTTCACTGTATAGCCACTCAAGCTTCCCAGCTGGCTTTACAGGGTGGCTAGTGGGCAAACTGGAAGCAGTAGAATTGCACATATTGAGTACAATACTTTTTCAGAGCTGCCTCTGAGATAGTACATATGGAACAAGTGACTGGAGCACATCCTCACTGAGTCTAACATAACAGGCACTTTGGAAAATGTCCCCTTAAGGCTCTAGGGCATAGGCCTAAGCCTAAAGCGATGGTTTTCTTTGGTTCTTGCTTCTACTGATGATAGTTAGCAATGACTTGGCAAGAGCAATGGAGTTGTAAGTGAGGGAAAGATGTTGTTCTACAGGATTCAATGTGTCTGTGTCCTGAGGATGTGAGGATGTCCTGAGGACTGAATCTGAGGATGTGGCTGCCTGCTGGAGAATCTCTGCTCCAGAGGATTATCTTCTGCTGGCTAGACACTTTCCGTGATCTGGTGGATAGGATTCTGTTAGCCTCACCAACAGGATTACAGTTGGATCTCAAACAGGAGTGTGATACTTTTTAAAGAATCAAGATTAATCTGTAGGTTGTCTGTAGCTGCATCTCCAAGATACTTTCTACACCTGCATGAAAACATTATTCTGCTTATGTCACCTGGGAAGTAACAAATCACAAACCCCTCACATAAAAACCTTCCGTTGTGATAAACATATTGAAGTAATACCGGTTCATAGAGTCCCTGAGCTAAATTCTAAAGTCTTCATAATGGTTTTATGTAAACAAGTGGTTTTTTTTCATTCTGATTTCAAAAGTGAAGGTTTGTTCTGAAAACTGAATGTAAAAGCATTTCAGATTTTAACATTTATACCACTGGCACAATTAAGCTAAATTCTTCAATGAGTTTTGGTTAGCCCCCTGCTATCACTACAGCAAAACATTCGACCAGACTCAGATGCATTCAGTGCCACTGAACTTGGACCATAGGTTGGAGCCCAGCTCTAGCTTAAATTGTCCTAGCCTATGCACTGTGTAATGAGGATGCCACATGGGTAGTCTTGCTTCTCTGGTAGACTGCCTTCAACTCTCCCTCAAAGTGTGACCAATTCTTGTACAATAGCTACAACTGACTGGAAATGAGTCCTAGAGATTTTCAGCACAGGGAGCCCTGTTAGACTGTCCTAGGTAAATGCAGAAACATCAGACATGTTGTTGCTTAGGGACATAGCTTTGACTATACACAGAGCCGAACAGGACTAGGACTGTACTTGAAACAAAAAGCCTCTGTTCAATCAGTTTCTAGGGGAACTGTTTCCTAAAGGAACTGGTTGAGGATTTGTGGCTTGGATCTCTCTGTGCTTTCAAAGGAAGAAATGGAGCCTATCATAGATGTCTGGCCCTTCAGAATACAAAAACAACAGGGAGGATTGTCTTCTGCACTCTGAGGTGCCCTAGAAAAGCACATGTATTTCTGATGGTGTACAGGAAACTGCCAGTCCTCAAATGGTACCAGGGCAGGAGAAGCTGATCTTCATGCTGATGTACTGTTCTTCTCTTCCACATATTTCTCCCCCATCAGCAGAGCTCCTGACATCACATTCCAGTGGTGAAGAATCTTCTTCTATGATTGAGACGGTAGCCTACATCCTGCTGGCTCATGTCTCCAGACCAGACCTGGCACTCAATGAAGCCTCAGTGAGCAAGATTGTGCACTGGCTTAGTGGTCAAAGAAATGCCTTTGGCGGATTTGCTTCCACACAGGTAACAAGCTGGGGAAAGTCATGGGGAAGCAAAGAGACATCTCTCATGTGCAGTCCACTCTAGATCCATCTTTTGCAGACAGGCATACATGATCTCTGCTTGGGAAGGGAAATGCCATGGGGACACTCTTTGCTACGTGGTGTAATTGGGATAACCCAGGGCCTGGGACTGCTAACCCCAGAAGGCTGCCTGTGGCATAGACCTTACCTAGGTACTTAGCGACCTGTGTCAGAGTGTGAATCAGGGCCATGAGGAGTATGGTTCTTCTTGTGGTGCCTGACCTAATGCGCTGGATCTTGTACTGCATGGCTCTACAGCAAAGTAACTCTCTCTCTACCTTCAGGACACAGTTGTTAGCCTGCAGGCCCTTGCTCAGTATGCAGCCATGATTCCTCAGGAGATCAGAGATACAAAAGTGACAGTGAAAGGCAAGGAGGCTTCTCCATTGGAGTTCCACGTGCACAGGGACAACAAATTCGTCCTGCATCAGGCACCTCTCCTTGCAGTTCCAGGGACGTACACAGTAGAGGTGACTGGCAGTGGCTGTGTTTATGTACAGGTGAGTGTACACAAAGGAACTGAGCTGTCAGGTTTTGCCACTGACTATTCAAGTGAGGTTTGGCTCTAAGCAGGTACTATAGCGTCAAGTTCTGCGTAGGATTTGGATTTCTAGCCAGAATCATGTCAAGCTTGAAGGAGATCAGGCATACTCTGTTGACATGGTTTTATTGCAACCATCTACTGTATCTTCTCAGAAGTATCTCAGCTTTGCTGTCCCATGCTACAGACCCATGTCATTGTTAAGAGATCAGTAGATCTGAAGTCAGGAGTGATAAGATACAGAACAGTACCTGCTTCTATATCGAACACACATTGCTGATGTCACTGCTTCAGGAGCTGAGCACTATATCTCTTCTGATGTAATATTATTTGGGTTGTTATCATATGCAGAGATGAAGAGTGATGTAGGATCAAGTTTGTGTTATCCCAGTACACCAACACAACTGGTCCATCAGGAAAATTAATCTTATTTTTCTGGCAGCTTTGATAGTGGTCTGCTTATGAGTCATTCATGCAGCAAAGAACTCCCTCTGAAAACCTCCCTCACTGGGTCATTTCTATTCCGCCACCTCTTATGATGCTTACAGAGAATCACAGAGAATCTGTAAGCCATGTATACACAAGAGGACACACAATTATTTATTGTTAATGCATATAGGACCTAACTAGAACTAGGACTACTTGGCTACACTTGAATATAATCAATAAACATAAGACATCTGATGAGTACCTGCTGGCCAGATAGTCAGTCACCAGGAATGTGGAGGAAGATGGGCCTATGTTGATCTTTGTGCTCATCCCTCTTGCTGAGCTGTCATGTTCTGATTCTTTGTTGTTTCTTTCCTTCTTAGGGGTTTTATACTTGTTTTGTCAGTATTTTTCCTCTTGAGACCTAGAACTGCTAACTATTATATCAACAGTTAACAGCTACACTTCTTTCTCCTTGTGGACATAGTTTTAGCTAATATACTTTCTCATACCTTAACAATCTTTTTTTCAGTAAGACTGAGACGTTATACTGAATGAGGCCTTGGATCACAGATAGCTGAGCCTCCATGCTCAGATATGGCAGATCTGTCTCATGCTATGTGCTAAACAGCACGTTTGAAGAGAAAGTACAGCTGGGGGCAACTGTGTTAGCCACTGGTTACCAATTCATTAAAAGCTGGAGGCACAAGTGGTCCTTTAGCTCATATAGGGAAGCTCTAGGGCACTTTACAGAGATGTTTTCTCCCCCACCAGACCACTTTGTACTATAACACCCCACCACCAAAAACAGAAGACGTCTTTCTCCTGGATGTGAAAACAGTACCAAGAGAATGTGATGGTGTCAGGAAACAGCTTGACATCCATGTGTCTGTCAGGTATGAGATCCCTTGAGTCTCTTTCTTCAGTGGAAGGAAGTGGGAGTCCCAGTAGTATGACCAGAACCCCATAAAAACTTCCTGTCGGTGGAAACAAAGACATAGGGGAAGACTCTCTTCTTCTCAGATCCCAAAGAGAGAGAATTAAGAGAGAATTAAGGGCTGGAGGAGCATGTGAATGCACTGGCAGCGGCCTGCAGAACCACAGAAGCCCAGTCACCATGGAGCAGCTTAGCAGCCCACAGAGCACTAGCAGCTGAGATGGCAGCATTCCCAAGAGCCAGAGCTCCTCCCTTGGGGGAACCAGCCCTGAAGTGCATTCTCCTGCAGGGTGAACCTCTGCTGGAACCAGACAGCAGAAACTCCAGTCCCTACCCATATTTCATTTGCCTGCATCTGTCTAGGATGACTGTCTTGGTCCATCTTCTCCATGCCCTACTGTCCTGAAAAAGATCAATGCCAAAATTGCTGCTCTCAACCTGTAACATCAAAGATCACTTCCACCTGTTGGAGAGGGCAGCATGAAGATTATCCATAACACATTTACTACACAATCTGTCTCTATATTGAGCAAGATGAGGGTAATTTTTTTGTCCCTTCCTCCCATCAGTAGACAGGTTGCTGAGCCACATAACTGTAGAGCAGGCCAGAGTTTGGAAGTGTTCATTACTATCTCCTAGAAATGCTGTGATGCCTTCCACATCTGATGTGCTACTTTCCTGCCTTTTTTCAGTTATGTAGGGAATCGTGAGACAAGTAACATGGCCCTGGTGGAAGTGGAGATGCTCTCAGGGTTCATTCCTGTGAAGAGCTCTGTGAAAGCGGTAAGACTTTTTCCTCTCGCCTTCCTTGAAGATATGAAATTCACTTTTTCAGATGTGGCTCTGCCAGAAATATCCAAACATCTAAGATCTGCTGGGGAATGGTAGCTGCTTATCTCGCTACAAATTAACTAAACTAAGCAGGTGCGGATATAGTGAGCTATTTCACAAAGCAAATTTCCACTTGCACAGAAAGCATTCAAGTTTTTCATGTTCAACAGTGAGGATCACATATGCAGTCAGAGGTTAAGGAAAAGCCAAAAAGCACTCAGTTAGAATCATCTGGGGTGCACCCTGAGCCCCTTTGCTGCTGCCAGTGCCATTGGTAGAGATACTCCATAAGGCGGTGTTGAATCCCATAAAGTTATTCAATTACATGCTCCAGTGTTTCAGAAGACAGTCAAGAAGACCCATCATAGCCTCCTACTAACCATCTTTCCCTTTACTGCAAGAGCTGAAAGTAGGACTATGGCTCAAGGACACTTCTCTAAGGCTTTGTGGGCACCCAACAATCTCAATATGATTATAGCTGGGGAATGCAGGCCTTGCCCTGACTAGGGTACGTGCTTTAGTCAGCAGTGGTTCACTGACAAATACCAAACTTGGTGTGAGCTGATGCTAACCAAGCTCATCCCTTTTCTTCCTATACAGCTGGAGGAGATACAGCTGGTGAAAAAGACAGAGATAAAACCAGACAAAGTCACAATCTACTTGGAAGAGGTAAGAGGAAGGCTGGCCAAGCAGGCTAAAATTTTGGCAAAAAGAGGAAGAGGGTGGAAGAACCTAGAAAGACAGAGAAAAAAATCTCTAAGGCTGAGGGAATAAAGTTGGTATAGAGGTGACTTTGAAGTGGCCAGTGCATTTTTGCTCACTTCTGTTCTTCTCTCCAGCTGGGTAGCACTACTCTGAAGCTTAACATCTCTGTGGAACAAGATTCTGAAGTGCAGAACCTCAAAGCGGCCACAGTGCATGTCTATGACTACTATAAACCAGGTGAGATTTCATTGACGTAGGCAGAGTAACTATTATACCCTCCAATCAGACACAGTTTTATCTATGCCCCTTCATCCCTTATCTCCCTTATTTCAGTGCACTTCCTCCTACAACTCCAAGCTTGGATTTCCTCTGTACAAAACTTCTAGATTCAAGTAGCAGAATCACTTGCTTTTTTGTTCTTGATATGAGATTGCCTGGAGCTATGATTATGTTGTGGGGTGTGTGTGTTCAAAATGACTGTGTTTTTTTTTTTACTTCCTCTAGCTTCAAACTACATCTGTGTGGAAAGAAAGCTTCTCTGACTATTTACCATGTCTTCTCCAGCTCCTTAGCTCTCTTGAAAATGCTAAAGGAATTTATTTAAAATCAGTGTTANCTGAAGCTTAACATCTCTGTGGAACAAGATTCTGAAGTGCAGAACCTCAAAGCGGCCACAGTGCATGTCTATGACTACTATAAACCAGGTGAGATTTCATTGACATAGGCAGAGTAACTATTATACCCTCCAATCAGACACAGTTTTATCTATGCCCCTTCATCCCTTACCTCCCTTATTTCAGTGCACTTCCTCCTACAACTCCAAGCTTGGATTTCCTCTGTACAAAACTTCTAGATTCAAGTAGCAGAATCACTTGCTTTTCTGTTCTTGATATGAGATTGCCTGGAGCTATGATTATGTTGTGGTGTGTGTGTGTTCAAAATGACTGTGGTTTTTTTTTTACTTCCTCTAGCTTCAAACTACATCTGTGTGGAAAGAAAGCTTCTCTGACTATTTACCATGTCTTCTCCAGCTCCTTAGCTCTCTTGAAAATGCTAAAGGAATTTATTTAAAATCAGTGTTATATACTGTCACCATGATCCACCAGAAGGCAAAATTGACAGTTTTCATGTATAGTGTAACAATCCCACCATCCACTGGGTGCTGTCATGTCTCAAAGGATAATAGGAAAATAATTTCTTACCCTTTTAAAGCTCTAAAGAAACTATCAGAGCACGGAAGAGAGATCTTGAAGTCATTTAGAGTGTCTCTGATCAGTGTGAGCCAAACCAGCAGATGAAATATTAAGAATTATTTTTTTAAAAGAATTCGAGAACAAAATGGAAAAACTACCACTGGAGGTTTAGAAAGCAGCACCACAGATCTACATGTTGTATACTGAATTCTGTTCTTGTTCCCCCTTTAACACCACGTCAAGAAGAGGAGACTTCACAGAGCCAAATATTGTCACCTAATATGCTCTCTCTTTGCTATCCCATCCTGTATAAGAATTTTTGTGCTTAGTATATACAATTTAAAAATTATTATCTGACATGAAAATTCTAATTATCAGTAAAAAAGCAAAGTTATCAGGACACCCTGCTAAAAGGTTTTCTGTTTACAAAAAACGTCCTTACATTAGAAGGTATCACAATGCATAAGAGGGTCTTTTACAGCTCTATGGGAGACATGCTGAAGAGACAGACTGTTGGTCTGACCACTGTAGGCATTTTTTATACCTGCATTCACAGTCTGAAGAGTAAAAAATTAAGGTAGTGGGATGGTTGGGGGGGCTAAAGGGGTGGGGTGGGATGGTTGAAGATAAATAAGCTTGGCATTACCCTACCATGCAGTTCTGCAGCTCACCACCCTTTCTCTTTTGTTTCTACAGATGACCGCACAGCAAGAGAATATGTTTTTCCTTGCGGTTCAGGTTAGTGTTAATAGGCTTCCAGGGTGGAAACAGCTGAAAGAGAGCAGAGGTGGTAAGCAAGGAAAGCAGCCCACCTCGGTTCTGTATTTAATTCCACCATGTGCTGTAGAGCCTTCTTGGACTGCAGGTTGAATTGGGATCTACTGTACTTGTGGGCAGAGTCTCTAGTCCAGGTATAATCTCAGTGTAGACCAAGGCTTGAGCATACCATAGGAGGTTAAAAGGATCTCTTTTTATTATATTTCTATACACTTCTCACATGTGCAGTCCTCACAGCATCCCAAATCTGAATGCAACTGGAAATGCCTATGTCAATGACAAAATGATTTTGCAACTCATCTCTTAAGATCTCCTAGTCCTTAGGTATCTTCCTAAAAATTCATCAGTGACTTTGACTTTTCTTGCTCTTTCTTTCCACAGATGTCCTGAAGAAGGATTCCTACTAGAATGCCCTGGATCTGCAACCAGTAATTTGAGTTTTCTGCTTCCATAATGAAAACCTCATTGCTTTGGCTCTCCTTTTCCCTGCTGTGTTGGACACACCCTATTTCCTTTGATCTATGCCCCAAGGTTCTATGTGGAACCTGGCTTGATACAAAATAGTTTGGGATCAAGTGAAATAAAGTACATGGAACCTGGGAAGAAGGCAGTAACTTGACAGTTGATGAACTATGTACAGATTTTAATGCCTGAAAAAGAGAGAAAGATTACTTAGGTCATGGTTACATACTTTGCTTAAGCCTTCATGGCTTAAGTCTTCCTCTCCTCCTTGAGTCCCATCTCTGGGCTACCTTCTCAACTGAGCTAACACAACAGCTTGTCAGCAACCAAGCTCCAAGAAAAAAGTGCATTTTTAACCCTGATATGGTTCACTACATTGCCCTGTGTATCATCGTTCTGTCACAACTGAAGAGTAAGAACAGCCAAGAGAAGGCTAAGGGAGAACCACTTTGCTGGTACTTGCAGACAGAAAAGAGCTGTGTAACTGCCTTATGAAGGCAGGTCATGCGAACAAAATAACGTCCTCTCCAAATTCACTACATGTTGTGTGGCCTGCATGTTCTTTCCATTTCCTATGTCAAGCAGGAGTATTTTAGAAACTCAAAAAGGGCATGATCCTGCAGCTCTCACTTTCAGATTCCAATTCCATTAGATCAAGGGCACCATGATTTTCTTTCCATGCTTACTGCTTTAAAAGCAAGTCTGCCAAGCCATACAAAAGAAGGGCTAGATGTGGATGTGTTTGTGAGGTTGGATTTTATGGCCTGTGCTTCTTTTTTTGGAAGCAAATATTTATAATCTCCTTTTAGTGATCTAGTAACCTTTCACAAAAAGAAATAGCAATATGAGGCAGTGATGGAGTCTGTGTGCATGCAGGACATACATACAAAGTTAAAGCTGCTATAGCAGTTTAATGCAAATAGAAGACATTAGTAGATGTTACCATGTGATGAACTGTCCATGACCTTCCTGAGGTTATAGCAGTTTCACCTTCCTGATGACATGGCAAATGGATCTACTGTCCTGAAAAAGAGAAATGCCAAAATTGCTGCTCTCAACCTGTAACATCAAAGATCACTTCCACCTGTTGGAGAGGGCAGCCTGCAAAACAGAAGGTCCTGAAGAGCACAGTACATGAGGCAACTAACAGGCAATCTAGTAACTAGCATCTCAGATAGCAAGGGATTTTTCTGCAAGGACAAGCTCTTACAATGAATAGAGAGTAGGCCCCTCAAAACGAGGAGGACTGTAAGCACATGAGATGGCCCCAAATGGATAACCCTAACAAATACTTTGTTAGGGTACTATTATAAAAAATAAATAGCATACTTAAAATCTATACACAAAGAAGGTAATTTATAAAATGAACAGGTAGGGATCCACTGAAGCATTGATAAATCACAAAGGCTTGCTTTTTGCGGCTTATTCAGGCCATTGTGGTTATCTGCCAGCACTGTGCAAACAGGACTGAAAGACTACGCTGCTTCTAGTGGGTGCAGGAGAGACCAGTCTCCTAGGCTTTCACAGAGCTTCTGCAATGGTCATGTGGAAAACTGAAAGGAGCCCTCATCCAGAAAGAAGTTAGAATGCAGGACAGATGAGTTGTCTCAAACTCTCCTGAAAGCTTGGACACATGCCTTCTATCCTGACTCATGCATATTAGCATATGCTCAACTAACATGCACCAGTTTGGAGACAGAGAACTGGTTTGTGAATCTGCCTTCCTTATTTCTCTGACTTTTTGCCCCCCAAGCAGGAAAGAAATTAAAAACTGCAGGGCTGTAGTTTGGAATTGTAAGGCTTGTTACTGGAGGTGTTGACAATATACAGAATTTAAGGTTTATTCCAAGGGTTTTTTCTCCTTTTTGAGGTAAACTATGACCTAGATTTTTCTCTTGTAGCTGCAGGACAATGACGGACTTTTAAAATAACTACTACTGAGAACCATGTGAGACTCTATGGATCCCTCTCATGATCTGTACTGTCTCTGTGCAAGGTAAACATACCTGTAGACTCACACGTGATGGCTTGCTAATTTTTAGTCTTATCCTGTATGTTAGTTTTCTAGCAAGTTCAAGTAGCTGCATCAAGGTGCTTATACCAACCCACAGTTAAACCCAAGGCATGTAAATAATTTTTAAAGCATGCTTGGATTTCTTTTGTTACCGTGGTTTATTTCAATTTAAGGGTAGAGGCCTTGGAATGTGGCTTACCTTTCACATTCAAAGAGGCTTCTTTCCTAAGAAAAGTCTAAAACTTGTGACTTCTTGTGTTGTACAATCTGCTGCACAGAGGCCTCATTCCCACACTCTCCCTTAGGCTGATAAGCAATGTAGTTGCTACTGTCTTGATGGCCAGGTCCAGTAACATCTGGAAGTAGACTGATATGTATCAGCTTTTGTTTATTGACCTGGTTTTCCTTTCATATGCAGTTGACATCTTAAAGGTGGTGGTGAGGAGAAGGGTGCCTTCAGGGTACTGCAGGTAACTGACCCCTGGTTCCCCACACAGAAAGCATTCTGCTTGTACTATATGAATCCTTTACGGCGCAGTATAAGGCAGACTCATCCTTGTGCTAAGCAGCGCTGTTTACCCACCTGCCTGTCAGGTTCGTTTGCCACCACTGTCTTCCTGATACACTGAAAAAAACCCATGCACTCAGAGGTGCACTTTTCCTGCAGGGCCACTGAGTGTCACCGTCGCTCCACAGCTTGCTCTGCAAGATACTGTTTCTCCAGCAAAACTTCGCTAAAGTGGGTCGGAATAGGAAAAAAAAAAAAAAAAGTCATTGGAATGAAAATGGTCTTCTTGCTGAGAAGCTGGGAAGATCTGCACCTAAACTGAACAAGTGCTGAAAAATGCTATGAAACCAACCCTGGTTTATATTTAGGCATAGCTCTTGACAGGTTTCCAGCCACACCCCATAAGCCAGTGTCACAAATTGTAGCTTGAGACACAGGGACAATTATAGGATGGAACAAGTGCTTCACCAGAAGATACTAAAAAGGCCAGGACTCCACCATTGAGCAGAATGGGCAAGAATTTAGTGAGAAGATGAGGGCCTGAGATTTACAAAAATAAGGAAGGTGGTGGATAAAATGAATGGAAAACTGTTTGTCAGCAAATCTTTCATAGGAGACTGAGGGGGCATGTAATAAAACCAGATGTTCATCAATTTAAACAAAAAACATACTTTACACTATAAGAACAGAGTTATGAGAGCAAATAATATTAGCAGGTTCAAAAAGCTTACAGACTATCTAATGCAAAACCAGTCTATGCCAAAGAGAATATGTTGTGAGCTATCCTCCACCATTCCTCCTACCATGTTTAGATGTGGGAGTAGAACAAGGGGAATGGACTGTAGATAATGGCCAGGTGCACCTGCTCTCCCTGAAAGGTATTAAGGGCAGCTGAATCTGGTGGGCTGAGAGATCTGGAGGTTTCCTTCCTTCCTGGGCGAGTGGAGATGAGTGGGAGCTCCTAACTTCTTCAAGTAAAAGAATGTAATTCTAGTAGGGTGGTGTGCAATTTCACACTAGACATGTGCACACAGGTGAACACTGACATGAGACAGTACTTCAGACACACTGATAACATATGGAGCATGTTTCAAAAACAATTCAGTAGTTTGCTGATGCGCTTGGTAGATAGAACGTAAACTAATTGCCAGGATAGTCAAGGACAGTGAACAATGTGTATAGAAAAAGAGGAGCTTGGAGAGAAAGACCAGTAAGAACCAGTCTGAAGATGAAGCACAACAACGCGAGAAGAAACTGCGCAGGCACATAAAGAGAGTTCAACCAGCGGATACTAGAAAACGACCACTAGAGACCACCAGAGACCCCCGAAGACCCCCTCAAAGACTCTAAACCGCATGCGTAATGACTATGCAGCTATGATAATTAGTTCCAGGAAGCCGGTAAACTATTCCGGGAAATCTGTGTAAATGTAGATTTTAGAGCAACAGAAATCGCAAGCTCACGTCGTTCGGGGATGCGCGTTAGGAGGAGCTCTCCCCTGCCCTCCGACGCCGCAATGAAGAATGCCTGCTTTCTAACATTGCAAACAGGTGTTGGTTTTTTTACAACAGCCGACTTTTCGTAACAACACCACAGGCAGTGCCAGTAGCCTGCTCCTACGGGCCAGCGCACAAAGAAACGCGCCTTCGGAGGTCTCTTGGGATTCTGGACCCCCAAACCACTCATCACACTTGCGGGCTAGACAGACCCAAGGTTGTTATTGGATCACACGCCCACAACAAAGAGCACAGTCACAAAGGAAATAATTAAAACTATTTATTACGTACAGAGCACAGACTGATCAGCTGCAAAACTTGTCCAGGCAAATAGACTGATAGCATTTGACCAGCTTATTTTATCCCTCTCTTCACTCCATTTCCCCATGCTTGCTCGTCTATGATCCACCTTCATCCCTCAATTTCCCTGCCTGTGATCCTTACCCCAAACATACCACTGTAGTCCTGTATATTCTCAAAGTCTCTTGGTCCATTCCAACATCTTCACGCCCCTCTTCCCCCCCCACCCCCCGCATGCCTCAGTAAGTCCTAAAGCCTCTTCATTGCAGTAGTTCCTCTTCGTTTGCATAGATTCCAGAGAGTTTCCTCCCTTGCAACGACTTCAGAGGGGTTTGCAAAAGGGACTAATGGCTTAGTCGTTTATCCAGTCGTTGAGGGTTTTAGGATTTCAGAGGGATTACGTTGGCTGGGTTCCCCGCCTTGTCATTGTTCCCTTGATCACTATCTGACCTTCTATTTTGAATAGCCTTAACTATCTCCTATAGTTTTGTTTTGTTTTTTTTTTTTTCAAGACAATCAGCCAGACAGCTTTCCATCTGAATTAAAAAAGACAGCCCAGCATTCAGAGCAGGTATGTCTGGTAACGACCCAAACTCCCTCCTGTACAATGTGTTCTGCTGCTTTGCAGGGAGCGGCAAATGCGATTCTGTGATTCCAAGTCAGCGGGACCGGATCTCCTGTGAACTGATAGTTCAGCGCTTTTGTTACTGAGCTGGATGCAATTGCTCTTGCAAAACAAAGCTCAAACATGTTACATGCAGGAGCATTTATGATGCTTGTAGCCTCAGCGGTGCTTGAGCTTCTGCACCTTGTACACGTAGATGGAGCACGATTTGTTTCTGCTTCTCTTTTGCTCCTTCCTACACAGGCTGGGCGCATGATCCATCATCCTTAATGCAAACTCACCAGCTCTCACCAAGATGAGCCACTGGGCTGACCCGATAGGGCATTTCTCATTTTCTTAGAGTCACGCTGACTACAGCACTATTACTGTTAATAATGAGTGAGTTCATCCTAACTGATCACTCTTACCCTAAGACAGGCAAGTGACAGAAGAACTGATGTTCTTCGAGAGTCATGAAGGGAAGCAAGGCCCAAGAACGCACATAGTGCAGCTTCTTTTCTGGAAGTTGCCAGCCGGCTCTGGCACTGGGGTTTCTTTACCCCTTTATTCAGGTCTCCACAGCGCACCTCTACGCATGCTGGACAGAAAATCTCCCGGGCATCGTTCATAGAATCCTAGAATCCCAGGTTGGAAGGAACCTCAAGGATCATCTAGCCCAACCTTCCAAGGTAAAAATCTCCCCAGGCACCGCGGTGATCGCTGAGTCCTGTCTGTCATCGAAGCTTATTTCAGGTACCACGACAAATATTTTACAACCTACACAAACCCAGTACCCTTTAACAAGGCTGGCGAGTCGCCAGGAGGACCGATCGCAAGGTGTGTCACAGCACAGCGGACACCAGCTCGGAACGGTCCGCGCCCGCTGAACGGCCAGGCCGTGATGCTTATCAAGATCTCGGCCCCTCGGTCCCGTTCCCCGGCAGGAGGCCGCCACCGAGGTACCGAGCTCCCCTTCTCCGGCGGGGCTGGGCGGGTGAGCAAACCACCGGGCCCGGCCCCACGGTTCCCGCCGGGCCTGAAGC
>VZZY01001537.1:23119-47742 GCA_013400335.1 Eurystomus gularis
GGGCACAGCCCTGGAGCGGGGAACAGGTTGGAGCGAAGGTCCCGGAGCATCCTGGAGCACAGTGAACTTGCCCCGGCAGTTTACCCGCCTCTGCTTGCGCAGCTTGGAGGCTATGTTGTGAAAAACTGCAGCAGCAGAGGGAGGAGTGAGCTGTAGTCCTGGTTGCTAATTTTTCTCCCCAAAACCTGTGGGCACACCTGTGCAAATCTTACTTGTGCGCTTAGTTTCTCAAGGACGAAACCAGTTACGAGGTTAGAAAGTGTTCTACAGGCAGCAGTCGTGGGCCGGGGGAAGGGATGGGGTCAGCGAGTAAAACTTTGCTACTTCTTACCTAGTGTTCAGTGGCTGGAGTAGATGTTTGGTCTGGCTCTTCTGCTCTTCCACTTGAGAAAGGTCAGTAACTTGTAGACGGGCCACCTGTGGAGTGTGCTGAGGTTAGCAGTGCGGGCTGGGCTCTGGACTGGCTTGCACTGCTCCAGGAGCTAGTCTTCTCCCTCTTCTTTTCTTTCTGTTGTGCTGTCATTCCTGCCATGGTGTTAGTAGGCCTTTGTATCCTTCCTTCTGTGCTTTTTAGGGGTGCAGTTCTAGCTGTTGTTGAAAGATTCGTTTGTAGTAATGGCCACAGGGTTATTCAGGAGGTTTTTTTTCTGTTTGTGAACTACTGATTATGTTTGCAAGGTGAGTTTATTAACTCAATCTTTTGAAAAACCATGATTTAATAGTTTTTAGTGGGTTATCCATCTCTTGGAGCAGCTGGCCGAGTCAAGGAATCTGATAGCCCAGTGATCGCTAGAGTTTTAGAAGAGGCCAGTGCTGGAAGATGTAGAGAAGGGGTGAGGGTGTAGCCCATGCTATTTTGTGTGGCAATGGCCTGTGTTTTGATCGGCTTGCCTTAACATGGAGCTTCATCCTTAGATGAAGTTGCCTGGGGAAATACAGTGCCTTTTCACTTTTGTGTTTGGAAAGGGTTTTGCTGGAAAACCCTGCTTGTTTGTGAGGGACTTATAATTCTTACTGCCTTTCTGCAAAGGGAGACTATGCTTCTCTAACCATGCCCCCAAAAGGCCTTTAGACTACACAGAGACCAATTTTTTTTGATGCCTTTCATCCCAGCAGGATTCTGGTTTTGCTAGGACCACATTTTAAGATGATGTAGATCAGTGTGGAGGTCTCAAAAAAGCTGGAAATCTTAAGAATCGATCGTACTGTTCATGGAGGAAATGCAGTTTGATGGAGCAGAGCACCAAGTCAGAAGCCAGGTAGCTGTTGAGGGTAAGGGTGTGCGCTACAGCTAAGCTGAACCTCAGTTGCCTTCTTTTCTCACTGGCACTCGTGGCATCACGAGCTAATGCAATTTACTGATCTGGCAGAAGATCATGGTTAGGGTAGCTTTTCTGCAAAGCTAAGTTGATCTAGTGAGCACCAGAAGTGAGGTAAATACTGGGACGAACCAGGTTGAAAGCGAGCAAGGGAATAGAAATTGTCTCCTAATGGTAGATGAGCTATTAGATAACTTCGTGTAAAGTGTGTAGCTTTTGCATTTTAATCTGAATCAAAGTACTTCCTTTATCTACCACAGTTTCGTTCAAAAAGTCTGTATTCTCTCACTTCTCTATTCATTTATTTTCAGGCTTCATTTACTTTTTGTAGTGCTGCCCCCTGGGGAAGATCTTAAAGGCAATTGCCTTCTCCAGAGCTTTTATATTCTAGACAGGCTTATTGACCAACTCTTTCTAGCTGTAATAGAGTTATGCCTGAAGACAGTAGTGGCCAGTTAGGACTGGGTGCCTCTCAGCTGAGGAAAAAATGACTGCAGGGTGGAATTACAGACGGCCACTGCTGAAGCAGTGCAAGAAGGCAGTGTAGAATTAGCAGTGAGATGCCTGGGCAGGACTTGAGTGCAGAGGTAAAGATGCACGGAGAAGACAGGACTGGAGCAGCAGCTATCTGCTTGTCAATTACAGAATTTTCCAGATTTTGAGGAGCAGGTTTGGAGCAGCAGTTCTCTGATTAAACCAGCCGTCCTCTGCAGTGTTAGTGCTGTTGCCCTGCTTTAAGTCATCTCCTGCCCTCAACATCATTCCAGAATTTAAAAAGTGGTCTGGTTGAGACTATTGTTGCACCTCTTTTTCTGCTGCACTGATCTGTTTGTTTACACTTCTGGGAAAAGTTGTTTGGTGAGGGCTGTGAAGCTTGAAATCTCTGGATTTGAAAAGGTCTGGTCTAGATACAGGGGCCGTTTTGGTACTGTGGGATCCTGGAAGCCTAAGTGTCTC
This sequence comes from Eurystomus gularis, assembly GCA_013400335.1. NCBI lineage: Eukaryota > Metazoa > Chordata > Aves > Coraciiformes > Coraciidae > Eurystomus > Eurystomus gularis. The sequence continues at coordinate 25,396 of VZZY01001537.1, forward strand.
ATTTAGAGGTCTCTCGGATGTGTTGTGGGGGAGCCAGCCAGTGTTTTGGAAACAAACAAGCTGTCAGTGATGTTGAAACTACCAGAAGCTTTTTTTTTTTTTTTTTTTAATCTTACACAGAGTAATATCCTTCTAAAATGTCTTTTTTTTTTTTTTTCAGTAGAATTCTGTTGAATTATGACTTCTGTGCTTTTGTTTTCTGACTCCCACCATTACTCCCCTGTGTAGCCCATGTTTCTTGCTGTGGGAAACTCCCTGATCATCCCAATGTATTACTCTTCTGCTGAGCACCCTCTTCGGTTTTGCAGTCTTGCTTCTCTTTGTCCTGGCTGATGAAAGCCATCTCCAGTCCTTTTGCAGTCCTGTGATTCACTGCAACTCATCTTTCTGCTGCTGGAAGATCTCACTGTCTCTGCATGACCTCTTTAGCAGCTTTCCCCTCACAAGTGTTGCCAGTGAACCCTTTCTCCACTCTGCTTCTGACTCTGTTCCTCCAGAAAGCAACTTGCCACCACAGATACCTGCTTCCAGTCTAATATTCAAGTTATCAGGAGCAACAGGTAGCTGGAGTGTCCATGAGATCAGAGAAAGAAGCAGTTGAGGGCTGGGGACTAAACTGGGAGAAGGAAGGACTGAGTTGGTATATCTGCAATAAGGCAGTAGAGTTGTGGGATAATTATACCTCTTGCAGAACTGGAGGAAGAGAGGATCATAAGTTGCCAAAGTGCAGCTGCAGACTGGAAGCACAGTGCAATTTGCCTTAGTTCACCAGCCTCTCTTGAAGGAGAGGTGATCAGGTTTGTAACCAAAAGATTTCTGAGTGAGCTGCAGCTGCTCCTTCACTCTGCTGCCTTTTTAAGAGTTCAGGATGCTGTAGCTTCCAACTGTTGCATGGCAATAAAATACGAGAATGTGTGCATTACGCTTCTGACTGTGGTAATAAAAGATTTAAACTGTGAGTATAATTTCTGGGTGATTTCAGAACCCTGGCATCCCTGGTCCCCTGTGATGTAGCAAAGCTGCGCAAGGAGCCTGGTACTAGGATATTCCAGTAAAATAATGCAGTGAAATACAGTTTGATTCTTTCTCTAGCCTGACTTAATTTCCAGTTCTCTTGATGTAGATCTGGAGTCGGTCTCAGCCTGAGCTTCTGGGATCTTGTCACCATGGAGACCGAAAGTGAGCAAAACTCCAGCTCTACGAGTGGGAGCTCCAGTTCTGGAGGAAGCACCCGTCCTCAGATATCGCAGATGTCTCTCTATGAGCGACAGGCTGTACAGGTGAGACGCGGTTATGTTCTGGGATGGCACGTGTATCAGTGGAAGGTGGTGGTTTGCCCTTTCATTTCCTCTTGAGTTGTCATGTGTCATGGTGGGAGCATGCTCAAAGGACTGTCGCATGTTCAGATTTAGAAATTCATGTGCTAGGCCCAGTGTTTAGTTCCTGTAGACTGGTACTGTGCTTCATGATTTTATACATTGCTCCTCCAGTGTCCAGCCTCTTAGGTTTAATCTATACTTCGACCTCAGTTGATTTTAACCTGCTGTTCTAGAGCAAGTAATTCATTTTACCATCCCAGTTCCTCTATATAGTGTATATTCTCCAAATACATACTATACTGGAACACTTGTATGTCTGCTTGAGCATGCGCATCCCCAGATTCCTAGAGTTTATTATAAAGTCTTGCAAGTGTGCTTCCTGCTGTCCTGGAATAGACCTGTGATTCAGTCTATTACCAAATTTGTAGCTGCACTACATATTTTGATGTGCCAATCTAGTGTTTTCCATGGGGGTCTAGGGATGGTCTCGTGGCTGCTACATATTTCTTCGTTGTTCTCTAATCATATTTCAAGGGCACGCTATTTTTGACAGCTGGGTTTTCCTCTTTCTCCAGGCCTTGCAGGCACTCCAGAGACAGCCCAATGCAGCCCAGTACTTTCATCAGTTTATGCTCCAGCAGCAGCTTAACAGTGCCCAGCTTCACAGCCTGGCTGCTGTCCAGCAGGTGAGTTGCCAGGGGGTAGAAGGAGAGGAATTGGATCATTCACTGGGGAAGATCCAGAGATTCTGTCTTCATACAGTGACTTGTGGACCAAGGTCATCCTGATCTGTAGTGAGACAATGAGTCCCTAAACACCTTGCTTGAAGCTAATACAAACAGGTAGTAAACTGGGAGCCTAATGCAAAGATTCATTTGATTTTTCAGGTACAGAGCAGGGGAGGATAAAATTTGGCTTTCCCATCAGCAAATTTACACTTCAGAGACCTGTGACTAGCCCCTGCACCTTCTTTAAATAAAGATGGTTAGATCAGCAGTGAAGGCAGTAGTGTTTAAAAACTGTATTAAAGTGAACCATGGATTGTTAACTCCTCTGAGAATTAACATGGTCTTGTGTGGGTGAAATTTCAGGTGGTATCCTCTGAATTTTCTGTCTTGAAACCTAGCCCATGTTTTCTTTTCCAGTTACTAGCGAGAGGGATCTGAGGTAGATCTTGTCCATCCAGGAGGATGTTTCTTTCTTTAATTGAGATATGTTTATACAAATTGAGATTTTGGCGCATAATTGTTGAGTGTTTCTGTTTTTCTTTAGCAGCTTTGCTCACTACCAGACTTTATTATCAGTTGAAGACTGGTTATGTGTGATGTGAATACAGTTCTGCTTGTACAACAATATCTCCATCAGTAGCTGTATTCCTTGGCTGTTCGTTGAGGATTTATTTGTTCTCAAAATCCCTACCTGCAGTTTTATGGCATAGAGGGAATAGAATCCTCTCACCATATTTGCACAAATCTTAGTTATAAAATGACCTAAACTCATACAATGGAATTCACATGGGATCACAGAGAAGGGAAGAAGTACCCCTAACAATATTTACATTCCTCCATGGACTATATGTGCTGTAATCTGACATTAGTTACTTGGAGCACTAGCATTGCACTGTTATTAAACTGCCTAACTAGCCTGGTAAATTGCTAATATTGTGGGAAACGTCCTGGTGTTAACAGTGGATTGCACGCCAGGATGAGGGTTGCAGCATGTAGTGTGACAAGCTGGAGCAGCAGTAGAGTATGCACCTTTGGGTAGAAGCACAGGAGGTCAGACACTGCAAGGGTCTATTGTCTGCTGCCTTGGGTAGTGTATAGGTCTGAACTGGTTGGGGAAGAAGAGGTGCCTTGCTGAGTTGCTGCACCTGGTTTGTAGGGCACAACAGAGATTTGTAGTGGTTAGATTGTGCTCCTGTTTTCAGGAATGGGAGAAGATTATGATGATGGGACTAGGTGTTCTGACAAAGCCAAATATTTGGCTGCATTGAAAAGTTTGTGCCAGGTACTCATTTCTCTGTCAATCTCTCTTGCAGGCTACAATTGCAGCCAGTAGACAGGCCAGCTCCCCCAGCACCAGCACCCCACAACAGACCACCACCACTCAGGCTTCTGTAAGTAACTGCTCCTTCACACACATATCAAAGCCTCTCTCCCACACCTGCCTTGTTCTTCCTCCTCTTTGTCTTTTAGGAAGGCACTCAGCCACGGAAGTACAGCTTCTAAGAATGCTAGAAATCCACAAAAATGCAGACAACTTTGAGGATTTGGGGTGTTATTGTTATTGGTGGAAGTTGAGGAGGTCAGAGGAGGTTTCTGAGTGGGAGAGGCCTCTTAGCTGGAAAGGTGGACGCCAATCTCTCTTTGCTGAGACTTTGGGGATATGTTGTCATGGATTAGAAAAGGATCAGGACTTCTAAGAAGGAGGGGTCAAGAGCATCTTGAAAGAGAATGTTCTTTTTCTGTTGGGCAGAGTAGTAGTATTGCCATTTAACCCTAGCCAGCAACTAAGCACCGCACAGCCACTCGCTCAGTCCTCCCCACTCCCAGTGGGATGGGGAGGAGAATCAGGGAAAAAACCTAAAACTCCTGGGTCAAGATGAGAACTGTTTCATAATTGAAATAAGATAAAATTAAAATAATAATTATGATAATAATAGCAGTAATAGAATATACAAATGAGTAATAGACAGTGCAGTTGCTCACCACCCACTAACCAAGGCCCAGGCTGTTCCTGGCTAGTGATCCGGGAGGGGAAGAGCAAGCCCCGGCTTCCTGGATAACCCAGGCTCAGCTGTGCATGACATATGATATGGAGTATTCCATTGGCCAGTTTGGGTCTGTTGCACTGGTTATGCTCTCTCCCAGCTTCTGGGACACCTGCACACTAGCATGATGTGGGAAATTGAAAAGTCTTTGATTTCTTATCAACAAATAAAAACGTCAGTATGTTATCAGCGTTCTTTTCATACCAAATCCCATACTGAATCCAAAACACAGCACTATTCTAGCTACTAAGAAGAAAAAATTAGTTCTGTCCCAGCCGAAACCAGGACAAGTAGTTTGTTAAATGAGAGGAGGTCTGGTTTTGTAATGACTTGAAGAACCAGGATTTGTTCAGAGTAGATGAGTTGCTAGGGTAGGGATTACTTTGTTGTTTTTTTCTTCCTTTGCATGAGAGGCTGGGGTTTTTTTGTTGTTTTGTTTTGGTTTTTTTTATCTCTTATTACAGTTGCATGCTAACAGTGATACTCAGACTCAGCATACAAATGAGGTTAGCATCCAGGGCTTTGGGTAGTTTAGGTTGCATGGCCTCTCAGACAAGAACTTTTTTCTTCTTGGTCCCCTGTGGGATAGGGCAAAAAATTCTAAAATGTCTGTTCTGTCTGTACCCCAGTAAGTGAATTTGTACGTATTTCTTTGCCTCTGTCTCTTTATATATGATTTGTGGCTTTTTTCTGTTTTAAGATCAACCTAGCCACCACATCAGCTGCTCAATTGATCAGTCGGTCACAGAGCGTGAGTTCCCCCAGTGCCACAACCCTGACGCAGTCTGTGCTCCTTGGGAATACCACCTCACCTCCTCTCAATCAGTCACAGGCCCAGATGTATCTCCGGGTAAGATGTGTGCACAGAATGTATCCTGACCATGAACCCCACTTCCTAGCCACTTCAGTGTTTCACTGCTTGGGATTACAAACACCTTTGGACTAACTCTAGCTTTAAGAGTGATGCACTATATTTTAAATACAGATGAGGAACCTCTTGTCCCTGAAACCACAAGTTTGACTCTGGGCTCAGCTTTTGAGAGTAGATGAGCTTTGTATTGTGTGGCTCAGGTGAGATCGTTAAGAATCATGTTTGCCGCTGCTCTGCATAGATGTTAAAGATCCCATGGCACTTCTCACTAGATTGTAAATGTGAAATATATGTCCTAGACTTGAATATAGCTCATAGAAATAAAGCCACTCTTCTAGTTCAATGCTGGAACAGATACATGGTAAATTACTCTCTTCTACCACTGCTGAGCTCAGGGACCTAAGTCAGATTTCGAGTAAGTCTAGAAACATAAATCAACATGAATAAATATGTCATCCATTTAATCTCTTTGAAGTGCTGCTAAATAGAGAACATTAGGCTTGACTATATAGTCAGTCTGGGGTTTGGTTACGTACTTGAAAAATATTTTCTGTGTCTCAGTTAACTTTAGATACAGATTGTAATCCCCTTCTTTTCAAGCAACCCTGGTCTTGGATATATGTCTTCTATCACTGTTTCTTAACCACTCCCAGAGATACATCAGAAAATTCAACGATACCCTAGTCTTTTAGCCAAACTTGAGCAGTCTGTGGGAATTGGCCCAGGCCCCTGTTTGATACAAGGGTAGTTGTTTCCATAAGGAAACTCTTCCCAGTTTCCTGCTCCTGAGAGTTATATTCGGTGTTAAAGGTTTGGGGTTTTGCAATGTGTGACATTGCAGCCCAGTGTTGCTTTGTAATCTGTTTGCTTGTGGTTCGCTGTCTTTTTCTCTCTTCCCCCACCCCGTTCCTTTCATTCCACATCACCTGACCCTCCCTCAACAGCCACAGCTGGGGAACTTGTTGCAGGTAAACCGGACGTTGGGCCGCAATGTGCCTCTTGCCTCCCAACTCATCCTGATGCCCAACGGGGCTGTGGCCGCTGTCCAGCAGGAGGTACCACCCACTCAGTCTCCTGGGGTCCATGCAGATACAGACCAGGTCAGTGACATCCTCTCCCGGAGTCCTCCCCTTCCCTTGTTCCTCCATCACCCCGCACTCTCGTCTTTGCATCCAGCCGTCCCTGCATAGCAGATTAGCTCTATTTTATCCCAAGCCTCTATCCCTGTACAGGCAGGAGATTCTGTTCTCTCTTGCCACTGTTTTTTCATGTTTGCTTTTTGCCTTCAGAGATGGGATTCATTCCTGCTTAAAATTTCTGGGGTGAGCCACAGGCTGGATCAGTCCCGTCTTCACAATTTCACTATTCTCCTTGTGTGATAAGAATTGTTGAGTTCTATGTCCAGTTTTCAGTCACTTTGCAGTGAAGAGTCTTTGCCAGCAGTAGTATGCCTTCACCCAGTTGGTTTGTTGTTGTAAAAGTGCCAAAGATGGAACAGGCCACAAGGTCTTAGCTGCTGCATTCATCTATAAGTAATTCACCTGGTGGGGGAGCTGCCATGGCTTTCCATTTTCCTTGTCCTATCCCAGTAATTCTTGGGATTTCCAGTTATTTCATATTTTTCTTGTCTGGAGCACTTTATTTGAAGGAAAGTTAGCCAAACTTGAAGATAGCACTGCATTTGGCGGAGGAGTAAATACAGAGGAAGACAGTACCAAAATGCAGAGGAAGTGGTGAAATCAGAAGGACTGCAGGCCATGAGTAGGTCTGTGGGCCTGCTGAGTGAAAAGCCCTGCACAGGGGGAGGAGGCAGGTGGCACAAAAATTGAAAAGGAATGATTCGTCTTTAAAGGAGTATCTCAGTGCTTTAACAGCTGTGCTAAACCAGGTCCTACCAATGCAAAGGCATGGCAGACAGGTCTGAAAGCTGTCCCATACCTTGGAGAATGATGGTGTCCTCATGTGCTCTTCAGAAAGTGCCACGAGATCTTTAACTTCCATCAGAGATGGGGCAGGAAGGAGTTCAGGATAATGTGCTTAGTAGGGAGGGCCACACCTGAGCTTTGCCCTGCAGTGTTAGCCAGCTCCCTATGTGAGACTTGAAGCATGAATTTAGCCTACATCCCAGTCAAGTGTGTTGCTTGGGCATTCTCTGCCAAAATTCCAGCAAGTAACGGATGTAAAGCAAACAGGTTCTGTTCTGTATATGTGCTTCTAGGTGCAGAACTTGGCTGTGAGGAGCCAGCAGACCTCAGCCAGTAACGCCCAACTCCAAGGATCTGCTCAGAAAGCAGCTCTGCCAGGAAGCTCCCAGGCTTCAGGGTTACCACAGGCCACCAGCACAGGCCAGACTTTGGCAGTGGCTCAGGCATCCTCTGGCAGCACAGGCCAGTCCCTCAACTTGAGCCAGGGGGCAGCAGGCAGCAATGGGGTCTCCGGAGGCGTGGTGGCAAGTGGTGGGAGCCAGACCTCAACGGGATTGAGCCAGACCTCCTTGGCAGGCACCGCTGGCAGTTGCCAAAGGAAAGGCACAGGGGTGGTTCAGCCGTTACCCGTAGCAGCTGCCCAGGCTGTGACAGTTAGCCAGGGAAGCCAGACGGAGACAGAGAATGCAGCCACGAAGAAGGGTGAAACAGACAGCAGTGGACAGCAAACGGTGGGCATGAACTTGACTAGGACTGCTACACCAGCACCTAGCCAGACCTTAATCAGCTCAGGTAAGTGCAAACTTGTTCCTTCTTTTTGAGCCCACTGGGCTTTCACAAGAGTACCATTTGAAAGCTCAATAGTGAGAGGTTTTTCAGCATGCCTTCCAGCCCCTGGGCTCCCGGAGGCTTGTCTCTAGGGGTTATCCCTCTCTATTAGCAAGAGAAGTTGATTTAGTCCCCTGTGTCCTCTGCCAGTAAGCCCTCAGTCATTTTGGAGCTTAATGAGTCAAGTGCAGTAGCTGCCTGCCTTTTTTTTATTGTTGTTGTCCAGCTGCCCAGGCTGCAGTGTTGCTAACTTTTGTGCTCTTTTATTTTCCCACTGTGTGTTTGTATAGCCACATATACACAGATCCAGCCACACTCACTGATCCAGCAGCAGCAGCAGATCCACCTGCAGAAGCAAGTGGTGATCCAGCAGCAGATTGCCATTCATCACCAGCAGCAGTTCCAGCACCGCCAGTCCCAGCTCCTTCACACAGCCACTCATCTTCAGCTGGCCCAACAGCAGCAACAGCAGCAAGCACCATCTCTGACCCAGCAGCAGCAGCAAGCTCAACCTCCACAGCAGCAGGTTCCACCGCAAAACCAGCAGCAGGCTCAGACCCTCGTGGTGCAACCTATGTTGCAGTCCCAGCCACAGCCTGTGCAGCTCCAGCATGACAGTCCTTGCCAGCCAGCCACCAAGTCCCCTGTTCCAATTCAGTCAAAATCTCTAGTCACCCCTATTAAACCACCTCAGCTTGGGCCTGCCAAAATGTCAGCAACACAGCAGCCTCCACCACACATCCCAGTGCAGGTGGTGGGTACTCGGCAGCAGGGCTCAGGACAAGCCCAAGCACTGGGTTTGGCTCAGATTGCTGCAGCAGTGCCGACTTCCCGGGGAGTGCCAGCTGTGGTCCAGCCTGTTTCCCAAGCCCATGTTGCTTCCCCCTCATCATCTTCAGCTCCAGTATCCTCACAGGAAGCTCCTCCTCTCACCACAGGGGTGAATTTGGCACAAGTTCAAGGCACAGCCCACATGGTGAAGAGCCCAGCCTCCTCTCCAGTTGTGGCTCAGATGCCAGCAGCATTCTACATGCAGTCTGTCCAGTTGCCAGTAAGTGATACCATTGAGAAGGAGAATAGCATATGGATTCTCTTTGTTCATTCCTAGGACACCAATCGCAGTCCAGGCCCAGGTCAGTGGGATGGGATGGGTAAACGGTTTGGGTAAAGGGATGTGGAGACTTTTTTTTCTCTTGAAAACACTAATTCCAATCCAGCCCTTGAGGTTACTGGTAGTAGCATTTCTCTTCCACATTATCATTCAAAGGCTTGCATGAAGTAAATAGGTGAGACTCAGACCTTGCCCCAGATGGAGTAGGTGTCCACATTACATACTAAATATCACATTTAACAAAGCGGTGGGTTGACCTTGACTGGCTGCCAGGTGACCACCAAGCTGCTCTATCACTCCTCCCTCACAACAGGATAGAGGGAGAAAAATATAATTAAAAGCTGACGTGTTGAGTTACAGGAAGATCACTTACCAATTACCATCACAGGCAAAAGAAACTCAGTTTAGGGAATTTGATTTCATTTATTGCCAATTAATCAGAGTAGGATATGGAGAAATAAGAACAAATCTAAAAACGCCTCCCCCTTCACAAGCTCAGCTTCACTCCTGCCTCTTCTACCTCCTCCCCCTGAGCAGTGCAGGAGGATGGGGAATGGGAGTTGTGGTCAGTTCATAATGTTTTCTCTGCCACTCCTCCCTCCTCAAGCTTTTCCCTTGCTGTAGCATGAGACCTCTCCCATGGAATACGGTCCTTCATGAACTTCTCCAGTGTGGACCCTTTCCACAGGGTGCAGTCCTCCAGGAACAGACTTGCTCTAGCATGGGTGCCTGACATGGGCGTCTCTCTAAGTGGGCTGGCTCTCCGTAGAGTCATAGCTTTCTTCAGAGAACGTCCACCTGTTCTGGTGTAGGGTCCTTCATGGGCTGCAGGTAGATATCTGCTCCACTGTTAACCTCCATGGGCTTCAGGACGACAACCTGCATCACCATGGTCTTCACCTTGGGCTGCAGGGGAATATCTCTGCTCCAGTATCTGGAGCATGTTCTCCTCCTTCATTGACCTTGGTGTCTGAGAGTTGCTTCTCTCACATATTCCCACTCTTCTTTCCTGGCTGCTGTTATGCAGTATCTCTTGACCTTTCTAAAATACATTATCACAGAGGTGCTACTAATGTCTTTGAAGGGCTCAGCTTTGGCAGTGGCAGGTCCGTCTTGGAGCTGGCTGGAACTGGCTTTGTGGGACATGGGGAAGACTTCTGGTATCTTTTCATAGAAGTCACCTTGCAGCCCTTATGCTGCCAAAACCTTGCCACACAAACCCAGTACAAATAATAACTGTCTTTGTTGTCTCTCTCAGGAGAGAGATGAGAGCCGAGTGGGCCATGAAGACTGAAATCCCAAGTCCTCACTAGGTGTGGATACCTCCGGGTCAGACTCCTTGGTGTATGGTACCAGCCACTGGCCCTAGGACTCAGAGGATACCTTAGCAGCAGACTATGTAGAGGAAAACAAAGATGGCACATGTTCCACAGGCATCATCTGCGCTGCTGAATTGTCCAGCTAGGGCCTGCCTGACTCCCTGGGACAATAGCACTTTGCCAGCTCAGATATCCTTAGCCAGTTGCTGAGACTCTTTCTAAACCCTGGCTGCTTCTTCAGAAACGTGTCACAGGATTTATCTGATGTTTAGAGTGGGGGGACAGTTCTGCTCTCATCCAACATGTATCCCCTACTCTTGACTCTCCTCCATTGAAACTGATCTGATTTAGCCAAAAGCCTGTTTGGAAACTGCTGGGTGACTGCCATTCCATTTCTTTCTTCCTGGAACAATCCTTTGAGGTTCACACAGTGTCTTGGTATTATGTCAATGTAGCAACATGAATTGGGACACCAGATCCTAGTCATAGTGGTGGGGTAGTGAGTCTTCTGAAGTTTTGCCCCCAGTTAAACAAATTCTCCTAAGTAGAGGTATGTACTGTGAGGGAGCTAGAGGCATCTCCAGAAGGAACCAGGCTGGAAATGAAGTGTGATGGAGCAGGATGCATCTTCCTTTTGCCTTTGATCTGTCTTGTTCTTTGCTTTCGAGCTCCCCTCTCTGCTTACGTGTTCCCCGTTATTCACACAGGGCAAGTCTCAGACCTTAGCAGTAAAGCGCAAGGCAGAGTCAGAGGAGGAAAAGGAGGAGTCACCCAGTGTCACTGCAGTGCCTGCCAGGTCCTCTCCTGTGACAGACAGCCCCAAAAACATGGAGGAGAAGAGTGGCCTTGGAGGTGAGGTACAAAGGAGAGCTCTACTTGTGTGTGCTAATGATCTGATTTCATATTCCGTTTGAAGTAGGTGGAGCAAACGTAACTGACTCTTGTGCTGTTAACTTTGCAGATAAATCTGATCCTGCTGCCATTGCAACCCAAAATACCACCTCAAGTGAAGGACCATCAGTCACCCCCACATCTACTCCCACCCCAAACCTGGCAATGGTGTCACGTCAGATGGGAGACTCCAAACCCCCACAAGCCATTGTCAAGCCCCAGATCCTCACACATATCATCGAAGGCTTTGTCATTCAGGAAGGAGCAGAGCCTTTTCCGGTAGGGATTCTCTGCTGTGGGCTAAGGAAGGTGTATTGTTCTCTCGAGAGGGTGGTGGGCTTCCATCTTTGGACATCTTTTTCCCATATTCTAACTCAGCATTTTTAGCCTGAGATGCAGACAGTGAAGAAGAAGGGGGAAGGAGGGAGGTGTCATGCATGAAGCAAGGCATTAAGTGGTGGCATTAAGGAGAATGGGTCGGAAGGAGTAAAACAAGTGTGATGGGAACTGTTTTCTCCAGTAGTCCCCAAAGCAATAATTTATGTGGGGATTGTAAGAAGACTCTTCTCTGATTTTTAGTGAAGGAAGGATGCACTGCGTTTTGAACAAGCAGCAAGCAAAGTTAAAGCAAGGGGAAATGCAGTTACATGGAATTGCAGGATCTTCAATGCAGATAGTACTTGGTGGTCTTTGAATGAACCGCCAAGTGTGAGTCAGGAAGGAGTAATACCTTTGTTCAGCATTTCTCCTTCCCTAGTAGGCAGAGGGTTTCTTTCCGAGCTGTAATAAGGTGTGAGTGGCATATATATTGCAGAGGGGGGTGGACATAGCAAATCCTTTACTGATCGGCCCAACTCTTCTCTTCCCATCCAGGTGGGTTGTTCACAGCTGCTGAAAGAATCTGAGAAACCGATACAGGGCGAGGCTCCTTCTGGCCAGAGTGAAAACCTGTCCAGCAATTCTCCGGGAGGGGACAGTGCTTCTGTGGGTGAGTTTTAGCACCAGGAAACCTAGCTAGTGTTACTGAAAGTTTCTCTCTGATACTGTATTACTAACTTTATACATTATGGGCCTGTATCTCTTCTTGCCTTCCTGCTAACTCCTTAGAGACTCAAGCTGCGGACCTAGGTTCTCCTTCTCATGACTGCCAGAAGGCAATACTCTTTTGTTGTTGATAATATGATCTAACACGCCCTCTGTCAGTAGTAAGCAGGAGAATCTGAACTGTACCACTGTCTAATGACCGAAGGCTGTGAAAGATGTGTGGACACAGAAGAGAGTGCAGTGATGGAGATTTCCGCCACAGCTTTGTAGGATAATCCCATTTTTTGCTTGTTCCATGAATCAGTACTGACAAGGAGAAATAAACTGCTCTATTCAATATCCTAGAGTCCTAATTAGTGGAGCATCTGCCTCTCTTTCCCCAGCTTCTTCCCCAGGCTAACTGCTTTGTAGATTCAGTAGAGAATAGTGCTTGGAATCTGTCTGCTCAGAGGAAGAATAGTGGAATGGGGAACGGTTGTGTGTGATCTGCTTCAGTTCAGGTCATCAGCTGGTGTGTATCTTTGTATCTCACTAGAGCTTGATAAGAAGGCAAACTTGCTGAAGTGTGAATACTGTGGGAAGTATGCCCCAGCAACCCAGTTCCGTGGCTCGAAGAGGTTTTGTTCCATGACCTGTGCTAAAAGGTAATCATCCTTTTCCTGGACTATACATTCTCTGGAACTGGGCATGTGCCCCTTCTCCAGGTTGTGTACAACACATCTGATCCCTCCATGGAATGCACTGGCCACAGAGACCCTTAGGACTCTAAATGATTTGGAATGCTTGCTAGGTCTGGAGAGGTGGCTGTGGTGTGTAAACAGGATTTCTGACTTATTAAGAAAATGAAGTGGGAAGGGCCAAGTTCTGGGGATCCAAAGAACCTCTCTTCAGTCAAATGTACATTTGACTGACTACACGAATGCATATTGGTAGCTATCTGCTGCACTGGTAGTAGACGAAGACACAAAGGAGCATTGAGGAAAAAACCTGGGGAGAAGTTAAACTAGTCATTGCTGCCTCCTACTGATAGCAGAGGGCTTGTTATGAATCTTTTTTCCCTTAGGGGAATGACTTAATTGACCCTTCAGATGTTAGATCAAGACTTTGGTGTCCAAATATTACTTGTGTCAAAAGTCTGGACTGGTTCCTTCCGAGGAGGAGGAACAGAACTTCATGGTAAAGTGGAGTTTTATCCCCATCTAGAGCAAGGAGATGCAGTAAGCTTAGATGGTAGCTGTTTCCTAACTGCTGCTCTGCTTCTGCTTACTTGAGGTACAACGTCAGCTGCAGCCATCAGTTTCGGCTGCAGAGAAAGAAGATGAAGGAATTCCAGGAAGCTAACTATGCTCGTGTGCGCCGACGGGGATCACGGCGCAGCAGCTCTGAAATTGCTCGAACAAAGATCCAGGGCAAGCGCCACAGGGTAAGGACACAGTCCCCCTCTGCCTCTGTCGAGGCAGGGATCAGTGTAAAAGCTGTCACTGCTGGAGGTACCACTTTGTCACAGCAGATGTAGTCGTGCAGGATATCCCAAGTGCACACTGACAGAGCTAAGGCACAGCGAGCTGTTCCAGTCGCTCACCAACTGCAGAAAGTGGATTCACATTTGTACTTGTTCTGTTCACTCTCATGTGTGCCTTGGAGGTCTCAGTGAGATCAGCTGACAGCCTTGGTAGAAAACAATCCACTTTCCCCATTTGATTAGCATTCTTCCACTTGAACAGATTGAATCACATTATAGAATAATTGAATGAGCTTCAGCACTGATGTGAGGAAGAGGAATAGACTAGAGGAGGAAGGGGGGTGAGAGTAAAGTCTCCTCTTTCTGGCATCAGGGAGCTCTTGTGTCAGCTGCCCTTGGGCCAACAGCTTGAGACAGTTGTTCCAGACTATTTGGACAAATTCTGCTGCTCCCAGTGTCTTGTTTTGCACATAACAATTGTGAGTTTCTTACAAAACACTTTTTGTTTTCTTTCTTTCCTATGGGCTTGTAGGGCCAGGAAGACTCAAGTCGAGGTTCCGATAACTCCAGCTATGATGAAGCTTTGTCCCCTACATCTCCAGGACCCCTGTCAGTAAGGGCCAGTCATGGAGAGAGGGACCTGGCAAACTCCAGTATGGCCCCACCTACCCCAGATCTACATGGCATCAACCCAGTTTTCCTGTCCAGCAATCCCAGTCGTTGGAGTGTGGAGGAAGTGTACGAGTTCATTGCATCACTGCAAGGTGAAGTTAAGATCCTCTTATGCACTCCTGTGATCCAGTAGCATGGGGAAATTTGTTGGTTTCTGAATTGGAGTATGTCGTACTGATGGATGACTTGTACTTCTCAAGTAGCCTGTGTCCTCCAGCAGACTGTGGAGTGGGGAATGGGGGTGGTTAGATTCCTAGCATGCTTTCCATACCTGCTAGAGGCCCAAAGAGTGTGAGTGAGGGAAGTGCCCAGGACACATCAGTTTCTCAGTGCTGTTTTTTTTTTTGTTTCACAGGGTGCCAGGAGATTGCTGAGGAGTTTCGCTCACAGGAAATTGATGGCCAGGCCTTGTTGCTTCTGAAGGAGGAACACCTCATGAGTGCCATGAACATCAAGCTGGGACCAGCTCTCAAGATCTGTGCCAAGATCAATGTCCTCAAGGAGACCTAACAGCTCTGAAGCCAGACATCTCACTTTTGCTCTGACCCTAGAGCAGCTGCCAGCTTTGGAGCATCTTCCTGGGGCAGGGAAGAATACAACAGTCCCCTGTGGTCTTGCGTTCAAGAAGAATAAGAAGGAATTTGACTGATTGAAACTGCAATGCACAAGCCCATGTCTTGGTCTCATAATGGTGCTACATGGGGGAGGAAAACTCCTACCTGGGGCCTTGAAACATCTTTCCCTCTTCCTGATTTTGAATATGCCTCTCCTGTATACCACATCAAGACGTGAAGGGGACCTCTTTCTGTTCTTAACAGACTTCTCAAAGAGAACTGCCCTTGCCCGTTTTTGCTATGACAGGTCTTAGTTTTGAATCTCACTGTGCCAAAACTTGAGGCATAGGAAGAGCCAGTCCTAAGCAGGCATTGGGAGCAGCTGTGCTTGGGGCATTTAGGAAGGGGATCTACTAAATTCCAAGTGACAGAGGTGGACAGACAAGTTTGAGCAAAAGGGGCTGCTGCCGTTCCACTCTTTAAAAAATAATAATTAAAAATAAAAAATACTTAGGCTGCTCATGAACTGGGTTTAATAGCCATTCCAGCACATATACCAAACTTGAAGGCCTGTGGCAATAAGCTGTCTTAGCTTTACTGTCTCCTGTAGAGAAGCAGAGTGAAGAAAAAGTGTTGTGGCAGCTATTCACTTTGGATGCTTCTCTCTGAACCAGTCAGAGGAGGATTTATCCTGAGTACTGAGGACAAGGTGATGGGAAAATCAAAGGGGAGAGGGATTGTCTTACATTAGAGAGCACTGCACCACTAGGTTTGTCTCCCCTTTGTGCTATGGCATAATCTACAGATCCAAAGCAGTCTCCAGAAGCGCCAAGGCTCTTCATAAGTGGGCTGGGGTTTTGGTTTGGGGTTTTTTTGTTGTTTTCTTACCAGTTTGTATTATTTTTGTGTCTGTCTTCATTATCCTCAGGAGAGCTTATGGGACAAAGTTTAAACAGGCAGGATTGTATTGCTTGCCTTCAGCTCTTTTTTTGTTGTTGTTGATGGTGTTGTAAAACAAATATTTCTCTTCCTCAGTTAAAAACAAGCCCTCCAACAACTGAATACTGATCCTTTAATGCTATTTCTCCTTTTTAAGGGGTAGAATTATGTTATAGGCTGAGTCCTCCCCTTTCAGCCCCTCCAGGTTTGGATTTAAGGACCAAATGTGATATTCTAAAGTATTGTAACCAGATTGCTAAAGATGAAAACCTGGGCAGAGTTACTTTCTTCCAAAAGCACCTCTGCTTCAAACAGGCAAAAAACCTGAAGAAATGACACAAAGCATGAAGAGGTAAGTGCCCCCTAGAGCCAAATACTGAAAAGCAAGATGATTGTATAAACCATGTGTCAGCTTTTCTGTTTTCCTAAGTTTCATGTGAATATTTGAGTGAAGCGTAAGATGTTCTGTGTGGAGAGCATCTACTGTTGGAAGAAAGCTGTAGTGGCATGGGAGGAGGCCTAATAGCATAGGCAGGAAAACATTAGAGAGCTTTGGAATGAGCTCTTTAGAGAGGAGGGAAAGTGCTTAGAAGGTGATAAAATGTGGCAGCAGTTTCCTGGTCTTAACTGTACTGTTGGATCTCACTTTAATGACATCCTTGTTCCTGTGAGAGAAGACTTCTGAGGCTTCTTAAATTAAAATCGGCCCAAAAGAAGCTGCCCATGCTTGCACCCTGGCTACATTATTTGGTCTGATGTAATCTGGGGGTGGGGGGGCACAGGGGTTACAGTCTCAACAGCAGCAACCAGAGGAAAGCTGCCCTTAAACCATTTTATCCTTAGCAGACTGGGTATGATAAAACTCCTGTTTAGTTTGACCCTTGGCAGAGGAGGCAGGCAGCTAGACTGCTTCTGAGGATTGGATTTTATTTCAGTCAAATAGGAAGGATTCACTTCCTCTTTTCATGTTCAATGTTCTTAATAAAAAAAAAAAAAAAAAAAAACTTGTTCAGGCTTTGCAGATCTGGCTTCTTTTTAAACCCCCCTCCCCAACCTGAGCATCAATGTAGCATTTGAGAAGTACAACCTTTCGCGCTTTTTACTTTTATTGTTGCAGAAAAATACACAGCATAGGAAACTTTGCCCTATCTGTAACTACCTGAGCTTTTAAAGTTTTAGTTTTGAAAGATGTGTGTACCCTTCCCCTTTCAAGCACTAAGGGAGCTGGAGTGATACCCAGTGGCAGCAAAAACCATGTACAAGAAGAAGAGATCCGTTCTGGCAAGTGGTTCAGGCACAAAGCACCACTCACTGAAGACCCTTCACTTTTGGGTAAGTAAGAAGCTCTGGCACCAAAGAAAGCTCCTGTTACATCAGTACAATGCTTCATCAGTTTTTTTGGTCGTTTTATTTTTGAAAGTTGTGTTTTGTACAAAAAAAATTACCTTAAACACCACCATGAAAAACAGTTACAACAAACTTAGTGACTTCCTATTTTTCCTGTGTTATGAGGAAGATTGAGACTGTAACAAAAGTCAAAGAAAGCAGGGATTTTTTGCCCACTCTAGACCCAGCAAGAAAGCAGGGCTGCCCCTTTTACCTTAATGTCACTGTTCAGACTGCTTTGGCATTATTAAAAATACACAAAGCTTGTCTGCACTCTGCTAACAGTAGTGGCTTGCTTATTCACAGTCTTTGCCCTCAAGACTTGAGGACAGTTCTCTGCCAGTCTACAACAGGGCCAAATGGGATTGCTTAGAGCCTAGCTCCTCAGAGCAATTGGGAATGGAGGTGCCAAGTTCCTGAAGGTTCCCATTAAGCCTTACAACTCAGCAGTACCTGCTTTTCACCAGAGTCCCAGGAGAAGGGTCTCTCCCTCCCAGCCAGCAGCAGTATGTACCATTTGCACAGGGCAAGTGTCTTAAGACTGGTTTGCACAATGCTTAAGGGGACAGTGACTTATGAAAGCTGACCCTCTAAGCAAAAGAGTCCCTTATGCAGTTTTTAACGTGTTAGAAGCCAAGGGTGTGAATGCTATGGTCCATTTCTTATAAAAATAAATTCTGGTAGCTTCACAGGAAACCCCTCTGCCAAACAAGGAACTTTTGGAGTGTGACATCACAATGGTGACAGTGAGTGAGCTGTGTGGGCAGTCACTTTGGGAAGCTTGTAAGGGATTAACTGGCAGCTGCCTGTCTCATTTTGCTTTGATGTCTGTTTCAGTAAATGTTGCCTTTACTTAGCAGGACATAATTTCCCTTTGCTTCTCAGTAATCGAGAAGACTGAATATTTTGAGTGAACTCAAAAGTCATGAGACTGTATTTAACTCATATGGTTTTTTTAGCATTGCCCCTCTCCAGTCTGAGAGGACAGCATGCATCCCTTTATCTGTTGAAGCAAGCTGGTGTACGCTCTTCGACACATTGCCATTAGGAAAAGAAAAGACTGCAGTGGTGCTAATGCCTCTTCCACCCCGACAGAGTCTGATGTGCAGCACTCTGTGCAGGTTATGCTGGCAGAAACAATGTGCAACAGTGCAGAAACTAGAAAAGCTGAAAATGCATTCAAAGAAAAAGAATTCCAGTGTCTTACAGATCCTGTAAAACTGTGGAGGGAGGGTGGGGAGGACACAAAAGATCCCTCCTCCAGTCTCAGCTAGTTTAACCCATGGCCTCCTTTTCCTACCCCTAGCTGCACCCATCCATGGCCCTTTTTTCCTCTCAGTGATTCATCTGTCATTCCTGCTCAGTGCTGAATGCTCATGTTGCTTTCTCACTGTCTTCAACTCTTGGCACTTTTGCCCCCTCAGATCTGCTGCATTTTTTAAAATTTAAACCAGCATTATATTCATAAGACACGCCATGAGGGATCAGCGCTGTTCACACCCAGAGGCATCCATGGAACTTGACACACCAGAGACAGCAAAAGCAAATAGTGTAAAGAAAATCAGAAGTAAGAAGGAGAACTGGCTGGGAGGCATCCGGCTAAACAAGCACTGGGGAGATGGGGAGAAAAAGACTCAGTGTTGGAAGCCTATCACATCGGCAGCAAATGGTCATCCCGTTCTTCTGACTCCTCACCCAGCTGGTCATCACCCACACCACGGTACGCAGCTGGTGCATTTCGAGGCTTAGATCGGCAGACAAAGTCGCAGCCATCCTACAAGCACAGAATATTGCAGTGGAATCGGACTGTATGCAATTGACTCAGAATCCAAAGCAAAACAGCTTCTGTGATTTCTCTTTTGCCAAGGGATTATGTGTCTCCTTGAGCTACCTGGGCCAGGTCCCCAAAACTCGTCTTGGCAAGAGAAGCACACATACAAAGATCCTGCTCTGTCTTGAAAGCTCTGGGCATAGTGATTAACAGTATGCAGCAGCATCAAGCTGAGACAAGTGTGGAGGATAAATGGCACTAGCTACAATTACCAAGGAAGGGCTTCAGGGAGCCAGACATGAACATTTCAGAGTCCCCAGCTTAACATTCCTACCTGGAAAGTGTTAAGCACTAATGAGCATGTGTTCTTGTTTATGTGGCAGTTGCAGGACATCAGGAGGGAACCAGTCTCAGCAAGGATTCAAAAGCAAGAGTACTCATGAAAAATAAAAGAGATCCTCCTCTTCTGCCTCAGGGTACACTACCCTGGTACTAGGTCTACCCAAAAGACATAGTGCACAACAACAAGGCATATGCCCGTCTCTCCTGTCCTAACATATAGGCCAGGGAATATGCAGGGATTTTCACTCACCGCCACTAAATTGCCCAGGTCTTGCCAGAAGGCAAAGTGAGGAAACTGCTCCATACCCTTTGCTCCCACTACAAGGCGCTGGTAGAGGAAGCCACCAATTATGTAGACTGCAATTAGTGAAGCAAACCTGGAGGACAGAATTAAAAATCAAAGCTGAGGAAATCCTATAGACAACCTCTTCCAAGCCAGCTACCTGCCTCAGACTGGTATTGGAGCAAGTAGCTGAGCACCACTCAAGAACAGAGCTATAAACAGAGACCAGACCAGAAAAGATCCCCAGAATATTGATCTGTTAGTATACATCTTTCAGCAGCGCTATGTGAAGTAGCGCCTCTAAACAAAAACACAGAATCAAGAGTCAAGACTCTCAGTCTGAATTTCCAGCTCTGGAAAAGAGCTGTTGTACAATTTTAGGAAGTCACATCTTCCATGTTTCAGTGCGCTGGCCTGTAAACAATGAAGGAAGATGTCTACAGGGAACAGAGCAGCTCTACAGTATGCCTTGAGCAAAAGCTTTTGTCCAAAAAGCTCAGAGGCATAGTAACATGGTGGCTGTGGATAGACATACTAGAATTACCTAGTCTAGTATAGCATTTGCTATGTTTCTAAATGGCACTGGAGATAATGGTGCAGGCACACAGAGCTCTTCCAATGACTCACGTGATCAGTAGAATGGAGCCAACGCTGAGGTGGGAATCCTCGGCTGGACAAGCCACACTGCTGTCCATCTCAAAGAGGTAGAAACACTCCTGTTCCTTTTCCCGCTCTTCTGAAATAATGCTGAATGAACTCTGCAATTTGGGAAAAGTCATGTGAGAATACAACCAGGCATGCTGAACTTCACCAGAAGACAGCGAGGCAACAGGCACTGGAGGACAGAAAACCCTGCTGCCTCCTCAGAGCCCTTCTGGTTATAAAAAACTGTTTGTCTGGCAGCCTCCTGCTCCTCTCTGACCTCATGTGTCACTCACCGCTGTAACTCCCCGCTTGCAAGAAATCATTATCACAGCTCTTCTCTTCTCACCACTGCAGTGCCTGCCATATGAATCACCTCCTTTATAAATCAGCATGATCCAGTCACCTGCCAAGAGGGAAACAATATAGGCTGCAAATCCAGATGAGGAGGAGAAAGGCAGATACTGAGTAAGAAAAGTGGAATCTTACTTCCATTGAAGACCTGGGTTTCATTGATTCTTCCTATCACTGTGGTCTTCCCATTCTGTTTATCTGTTTGGACCAGGCCACCAAAATCGTGCAAGGTGCTGTTGACCTCCCTGCACACCCTGAAGTGGTAGACGTAGTTCTCTGTTTTGCCTTTCTCCACAGTGACATTAAACCTGCAGCAGCGAGAGGACAGAACAGACAGCCCATAGGATTATAAAGAGCAAGCCTCAGAACAGCAGACACTAGAAGCCTGGAAGCCAGCCCATACTAAGGGGGAAGCCCATTCTGCAGTCTGGCCCCAAATCTTCCCCTCCCCTTGGCCTAAGAGTAGGTACTTCATAACCCCGAGGCCTGCAGGCTGTTGTACTGTACCTTATTTGGCTCAGGGGTTCTAATTTCTTCAGCAGAGCTCTTTCCATTTGCGACTCACTGCTTTCATCACCAATCACATCGCAGCTCCTCTCTTTCAGCTGTTCAGCCCCCACACCAAGAGCAAGGGCCATAAAGACTACCAGCACAGCAGAGGTATGGCAAAGTGATGACATCCTGGACACAGAGAACACAGAAGATTAACTGTTTTAGCCCCCTGCAGACTAACTTCAGGGTCACAGAGTAAATTATTGGCCGCTTCCTCAGTCCTGACTGCAAAAAAGAGAAGTCAAAATCTAGGAACATCTCACAGTTCCCAAGAGACACTAAATCTGAATGTCTTACATAGTCAAAGGCAATTGACTGGGCCAATATGCGATCTTTTCTGAATTTTCCCTTGGGACCACAAAAAGTTTTGCTGCTGAGCACATTAATTAGCATTGATTTGGCCAGAACAGAGCCCAGCAGGCTGAACACTGGAGTAATTTTCAGGCATGAGCCATTGTTTGTTACTGCATTGCACTGATAAGTCAGTCAGCAGAAAATGATTTACCAGGCCTCTAATCAATCCTCTTTGCAGCTCTCATAAGAGAAGCCTGCAGGGAAAAGCCACTGTGATTAGTCTAATTATATCAGATAATTATGTTATCTTTCTAGTACTACTTTAACGGAGAATCTGAAAGTGTTTAATAATGCTAAGCTGCAACTTCACAAAACAGTTTTCTTCTGTTTACAGAAGGGAAGAAAGGAAGGAGGAAACTGAGACTTCCTGGGTAAGATCCAGCCAAAGAGGCAGTAATGAAGATGATTATTAAATCCAGAAGATTTTGCTTTCAGGTTCATGCTAAAATCGCGTATGAAACATTCATTGATTGCACCATCCACCCACAGTAGCACAACAGATCCCCCTCCGCTTCTCCCGTTGCGGATTTCGGTAAAGCTCCAGAAACTGGTGGACGGGAACACCTGGCTGCACCCAGACAGAGAGCCTGCTGGAGGGACAGCCTGTTTTGCTGAACCTCACGATTACCCTCAACCCCTGCGGCGTCCACCGCGACAGCTTACAGCCACCCCGCCAGCTGGCAGCTGATCGCCGCGGCGGCCCGATGCAAATCCGACGAGGCTGGATACGCTGGAGCCCGTGACACGCGACCTCGTGATTCCTCCCTCGCAAGGCTGAAAGCGGAACCCTGCCCTTCCCACTCGCCGCGGCCTCTCCAGGCGCCTCGCTGCCAAACGCAGGCCGAAGGAAGACGCGCTGCGGCGACCCTTGGCCGGTCACCGCTCCGGTTTCCTCCGGCCTCGGAGGCAAGCTGTCGCTGTCCGGCGCGGGGCCCAGGCCGCTCGCCCGGGGCAG
>VZZY01001537.1:48382-59282 GCA_013400335.1 Eurystomus gularis
CCGCCCAATGGCGGAGGAGCACGCTCGGCCGCCCCGCCCCGCGCCCCGCCCAGAGTGAGGGCTGACGGCGCCTGGCCAGCCTGGGTCCGGTGCTGGGTCGCTGTCCCAACTGGAAGCCCAGGTCCCACCTCTGGCCCTCAGAACAGGTTCGATGACCACCTCAGTGAAGGGGAAACGCTTCCCAGGGTTGCCTTGCGCCCCACTACCTCTGTCCTTGGACTCAGCCATCCCCTGCCACATACCTCCGGAGGGTCTTTATGTTAAACAAGCAAGGGAGACCATTGTTCATAAAACTGCTCAGCAGCCTCCATCCTTCTGATTTCATGGCCACCTGACATGCTGGTTTGTTATCCGTTGGAAGAAAGCAATCTCCAGCTCCTGCAAGCTTTGCATTGCAGAGGAGTTCCAAGTCCAGCTGGTCATGCAGTAGGTTGGTGGACTTGAGCATCTTGGGTATGATTAATAAAGCTATAACTGATTTGAGACTGGCCTATGTAAAGGATATTTCTTAAGTCATGGCCCCACTGTGATGTTAAGAGAGTCCACTTTCCAGGGCTCTGTTTTTGGAAGGGACGGCTGTTCTTTGCCAAAGATCTGAGGCTTTTGCATCTTTGAGTTAAGAAAGAAATGCTGGATTTAGTGAGCTTGTCAACATGTTAGAGAAGCCACTTGTTTGAGAGGAGTTTGGGAGGCTTCCCTGCGATATGCTGCTTCAGTAGTGAGGAACTGGGAAGGAACGTTGTTAGCCCCTAGAAAACTGATCGATATAGTCCTGCTGTGATTTGTATCCTAATGTTGATTCCACTGAGAGTATGGCATAGACATCTCAGCTGCAGAAGTCGGATATATTTATATTCACACTTAGCTATTAACTGCATGTTGCCTTCATACCCTCCTATGGCATGATCGCTTCCTCTCTATGTCCCATCCAAACTTATCAGCTTATTGCTGATATTTGAGAAAAAAACAGCAAACCACATCAACACAGAGCTCTTTATTCTTCCCTGCCTGCCTTCTCCCCTTGTTCACAAATAGCACTGTCTTAATGATGGCCCTGGTCCTGCAGGCAGCCTGCAGTGCCTTTGGCCACAGCCTTCTCCTGTTGATCTGGTGTTGTGCTGGTACAGCCAACGTCATTTTATGCTGCCATCAGTTGCCTGATCACACAGGCCAACGCTGAACTCAGCAACATCCCCTCAGAAGTCTTCTTTCAAACAGTCCTGCCATTGGTTCCTTGTGGGCCCAGCTTCTCTACTGCCCACTGTGGTGCCAGCATCACCTGCTAGACACAACAGACAGAGATGGCTCCCTCAGTGGCCCTTCACATGGCAGGACACCACCATGAGAGCTCAGCAAGGTGCAGCCAGCCCAAACAGAAGCCACACCCAACAGGAAGCTCCTCTAACTAATCAGCTCCTGGTTAATATGATCCTGGCCTCACCCACCACCCCAGCCATGACCATCTGGGTGAGGGTGGAGCCACAGAGACACAGGTGGGCCGAGTTCTGCCCCTGGAACACGAAGCCAACAAACAACAAAACATTCTGCTGGGTTGTGACTCATCCACAGGTCAACTCCAACTTGGGGCCCACAACTCAGGCCCCAGCACTACATCTGAGCACTTAAGATGTGTCTGAATCTTGTTGGTTTCTTTCCAACCGAATAGATTACATTCCCAGCTAAGCTCTCATCATGACTTTAACAAATTCTCCCTCTCTGGGATTGACAGCTCTTTAGACTTCTCCAACACCCATTCAAAGCACTTAAGAGACACTTTCTTCCTTTTGTGTTGCTCTACTCTCTTCTGCCTTCCCCTTCCTCTCAAGACTTCCTGTCTTGCTATTTACAGACACTACCCAGGATTGGGAGAAATCTTGTGGGTCCAGTGTGCCACTCTTAGAGGCAAGTATAAGATGGAGGATTTGCAGAAATATCCAATCCACGCCTTCCCAGACATGTGCATAGTCAGATATCAGCCTCAACACTCTACATTAAACTAAGCATCCTCCTGGGCAATCACTTCTCAAATTGATAATGTCACCAGGACAGGGAGCAAACATCCCTGTTCTAGAACTCAAAAGCATGGCAGATTCCTTTGTTGAGAAAGCCTGAGCAATTCTTATAAATTAACTTCACCAGTAAGGAAGATATACACCTCAAGACTGGCAAATGTCCCCAATCTCAGCACAAACTGGAAGGGATAAGGATTTGGATCAGAACAAAAATCAGCCAACCCTGCAACTAAGATGTTTCTCAGGATGGGAGAAGCATCAGTACTTCCTGTTAATCTCATCAATAGACAGTCTTCACTACTTCAGAAGAAAACTGTCCTTTCCTGTTATTGCTGACTACAGAATCACAGAATGGTTGAGGTTAGAAGGAACCTCTTAAGGTCATCTGGTCCAACCCCCTCAAGTCAGGCCACCTACAGCTGGTTGCCCGGGACCACGTCCAGATGATTCTGGACCTCTCTAGCCAACCTGTGCCAGCGTTCAGTCACCCTCACAGTAAAAAAGTTTATCCTAATGTTCAGAGGGAACCTCCTCTGTTTCAGCTTGTGCCCATTGCCCCTGGTCCTGTCACTGGGCATCACTGAAAAGAGCCTGACTCTTTTTGAACCCTCCCTTCAGGTATTTATATACATTAATAACATCGTCCCCAACATGTCTCTTCTCTAGGCTAAACAGTCCCAGCTCTCCCAGCCTTTCCTCAAAGGAGAGATGCTTCAGTTCTATCATCTTTGTGTCCTTTGCTAGACTGTTTCCAGTGTATCTGTCTCTCTTGTACTGATACCAGCTGTTAAGAAGTTGCCTCAGAAGGATGCCAGTGCCTGCCTGTCTCTCAAGCGCATTCACACTTGGTGTTTGGTGTAAAAAGAGTTCCCAGCAGAAGTGTCCAAAGCTCACAAGGCTTCCTTCTCAAACCCATGCTGTCCACCTCTACTTCCCTTTTGACAACAGTTGGGCTACCAGTTTGCCATAGCCGTTGCATATCCTACTTTTCACCTTGTACCCTTGCTATTCAGCTTTTTCACCTTGTGCTCTCACTATCCATCTGCTTCTGTCCTGAGAAGGAGCTCTTCAGAGACACACACATTCTCACATTTACTACATCAGTGTAATCACAGCCTCTCACATTGGCAACAGTTAGAATACCCATGCACTTCGTGATTAATCACCTCTTCCACTAATGGCTGTTCACATCCCTCAACAGGTTAGGAAATGGAAGTTGCACTTCCACCACTCTCCATTCTGTTGTAAATTTGGTTATTTCGAACAGCCAGAGATAGAGGTTGCAGCTTCACATTTCTTGTCTTCTATTTGTAGCTTCCGTCTTCCTGTTTCACAGGCTTTGAGCACTGTCACTCAGGAGCCTGATCAAAACCTTGTCATACACAGTTTTTGCTTTGGCATGGAGGGAGGCAGATCAGAAACTTCTGCAGCTGAAGCGAGTGAGGAAATAATTTATACTTCTCTCGAATTCTCTCAGACTCCTCTGCCAAGGGCCAAAGCTGCAAGGGAAAAAAGAGGTAAGGAAGCTGGATGAGGTAAGTCAACAAAATATTTTAAGTAAAAGCAAGATCTTACAAAAACACTCTGAGCTGGCCACTGACTTTGAGTACCAGCTCATGGTACCACTGCTTTGGTTCTGAAATTACCGTATTTTAATGTGATAAAGGCCAATGGGTCAGAGACCCAGCATTATTCCCCTCCCTCTCTCCATCAGACCCCTTTTGGTATCTAGTGGGCATTCAACCCAGTCATCCTTAAAGTTGCCTGCTGGTCAGTGATAAGAGATCGACAGCAATAGCTCTTTGAAGGGCAGATTAGTACAGATAAATTAGAGGAGTATGCTAATCAGAGATCAGAGATAGAGGAGGTATATGACATCATCCATTTGCACTGGTGATCATTCTTCTCACAGGAGAAGGTGTCGTCTTCCCCTGAGCTGATTGCTTTTCTCCTAAATCCCTATGTGCTTTAGACCAGCTGTGTTGCATTGGCTGCAACACTACTGGTTGACCTTAGCTTTTTCCAGAGCTGTTACAGCAAAGGGGACACAGCAAAATCTCGCTGTGGGATATGAGATTTCTATGCCCTGATCAGAATAACTGCGTACATCTGTGGTTGTTACTGCTGCCTCGTCACTTACTGCTGTATGGAAACAAAGCCAGCACACAAACCCCCAAGTTCCTATCTGGTAATCACACTCCCTCTGCTTGGAAGGCAGTCTTGCTTTTGCATGTGTTTTCATCAAAAATGGTATTTTCTGTTGCATTAGAAAATGCAGACACATCCCTTCATTACCCACCATTTGTGTTCACTCTTACCCTGTTGGAGGTGGAGACTACCTGATGTCCTCTTGAGATTTTTGCCATTTTCTTTTTAATATTTCTCCTCTCCAAATTCCTTTATGTACCCTCATCTTTTTGAGATAAAGTCAGAGGTCCTAAAATACGGAAGCTGATCTTTGAACACACTTTCTGTGCATATTATTAGATTATTTCCCAGCTCTCTGCTGAGTGTAAGGAGTCCCTAAAAAGTTTAAGTACCTTTCTTTAGAAGATCTTTATTCATGTCCCTGCCTCCATCACTCTGAGAGATGTGCTTTCAGGTATTTCATCTCTCTTTTCAAACACATGCCCTTACTACCAAGTCAGCCCTGTGATGCAGTTTCACAGATATATCACAGGTGTATAGATCAGTTCTCTGATCAAACCGTCTGGTTTTGGCTTTCATAGTCTTCTCAGAAATTAAGAGTTGCCTTGGCT
Organism: Eurystomus gularis; assembly: GCA_013400335.1. Taxonomy (NCBI): domain Eukaryota; kingdom Metazoa; phylum Chordata; class Aves; order Coraciiformes; family Coraciidae; genus Eurystomus; species Eurystomus gularis. The sequence continues at coordinate 53,154 of VZZY01001537.1, forward strand.
GTCTCCTGTTTGGCTTCCAGAGAGCCTTAGATATGCCACACTATCAAAATCACTTAAGACACTGTTAGTCAGCATGGCATGCTTGTGGTAACAGTGATAATCAGGCCTGTTCCGTAGCCAAAGGACAGGATCCTCATTTCTCAAATCCTCCTCTCTAGCCCTAGGTAGTCATGCTGCTCCCATAATGGCATAGGCAGGAGCTGAGGGGAGCTACTGGAGACAGTGCAGTGACATTCTTCAGACTTTCCTAGAAGACTTGAATTATAAAGTGCTAACACCTTTCAGTTTTTGAACTGACTCTGGACTCCCAAACCTAAAAACATTGGATCATGTTGCTTGCAGATGAATGCAGTGTTACCACAGTCATTTCTCCAGAGCACTGAGAGACTTAATGTGGTGTTTTGTATACTAGAATGTTATAACGTTGGGTATTTATATTAAATGTCCACTGGCCCACTTCTCCCTTCCCTTGGGGAGACTCTTCCACAGTTTCTCAGACCACTACATAGACAAAATTCTGGATGTTCTGTTAAGATTTCCCTCCTTGTTTCAAACTCATCTCAGGTACTTCTCCCATCCTCTTCTACAAGAGCTCCACATGTAGTCCTAGGGCTGAGGATCAAGCACAAACTCTTGAACCTATGAAAAGGGGAAAGTGCAAGGACACCCTTTTGCAAGGGGTAAAAATCCCAATTTATGAAAGTTTTAATTGCAATTTCCTGGATAGATCACTGCAGTTCAAGTGAGGCTTAAATTCACCTCGAACGCTTCAATATGACTTCACTTTCTTTTTTCCTCATAAATTATGCAATGGCATAATTTTTCATTTTTAACAACTGAAGGGAACTCTCCCACTGCTCTGGTTGTGGAAGTGCCCTGGGATTTTGTTTTGGTTTGTTTTTTTTTTTATGCTGAGTGGAGTCAGTTCTTTTTTTCTGCAGTTGGTTGGAAACAATAGAGGGTGAAATGGCTATTCATTGCCAGGAGGCACCAGATCGGGTGCCTGGTGCTGACATTTAAGGATTAACTGTTTCACTGACTGTCATCCCAGTTGCCTCATCCTGGAAGTGGTTTTCTCTAAAAATCAGGAACAGTGATCTGGAGGACGCAGGAGATAACTTCTTTGAGAGGCAAGAGGGGAAGGGTAACAGAAGTGGAAATCCTGAGAAATGTGGTCTCATAACAAAAAATTATATTTCATCAGATATTTATCCCCTTTTACTTAGTTATCATTTGTAATCTGAGAAGCAGCTCCACCCTACCCCTTAACCTCAGGCTGACTCCATTCTCTTGAGGCTTAATCTGAGGGCAAAACCCACAGTCACCAGTATGAACAGGTCATACAAAGGTGACTTTACAAGAAGAATAGAGAGCAAGGAGAAAGAACAGCTGCACAGTTCAAGTCCTTCAGTTCTCCCATTGTCCTCTTGTGTGAAGCTGAGGAGTAGGCTGGAACTGAAAAGTCTTTCTGTATTTGGTACCTGAAGAGGGATTTTTTTTGTTCTTTAATAGTGATTAAATAAATGAATGAATGTTCCTTTTTTTTTAACTACAAATGGGGCAGCTAGAAGATCCTGCAAGCTTCAGGGAACATGACAAAAACTTTACTTTAGGAAAAATCTTCCTACCAGAAGAATGGTGCTTACAACAAAGCCCCCTCATGCTCTCCCTTATGACTGAAGAAACTTTTTTTAGCCAAAACAGTGGGTTTAAATATAGTGCTATAAGCCAGAAACTAGTCTTAAAATTGGCGAGCCTGCAAACCACTCTAAGATCAAAATTAATTGATTTTTATTAATGTATTTATCTGGTCTACTTTCTGTATTTGGACAAAGCTTCCAATGCTTAAAGGAGTTGTTTTTAAGTGGAAAAATACTTGTGTTTTAGTGCTGGCTTTTTCCTTCTCACAATATTCTTGCTACGTGATGTGCAGTTGTTTTCAGTCTCCAACAAATCATCCTAAAAAAAGTCTCCCCTACTGCTTACAAATGTTTTATTCTTTTAGCCATTCCTTTTAATTTCTCTCTGACAAGCTTCCTCATTTTTTCTGTAGTTTCCTATTTTGAAATTATTATACTGCAGTGCCCTTTGTTGTTGTTGTGGTTTTGGCTCTGTTGAATCTCAGTGTGTTTGTGTTCACTGCAGCAGAGAAGCTGCTGGATGGAGCCGTGGTGAGCTGGGTGGCCTGAGCACGGCTCAGGGCAGTCACGAGCTGCTTTGCTGTCTGTGTTTCTTGGCTCACTGCTCTGCAAGGTGCCTGTTGACTATGTCTAAGCACTCAGTCTCAGAATCATGCCCTGACATGGCGTGGCCATAATTTAATGTGATTGACAACTGTCATCACCGTGCTTCCCTCACAGTTACTTCAGGTTTTTTTGCTGGTTCATGAGTGCTGTCACCATCCTTGTCTGGCAATCCATAATGTATTTCCAACCCTATGCATTTAGTGATATTTGCCTGGTCTGTGGGGATGCTGTTACTGTTACTTCTTGGTATAATTTGACTGTGATTTTACTTGAGCAGAGAACCAGCCCCTCTGTCTTCGCTGTGTATTTTGTATCCTATTGCTATGACGTCCTGCTCAGAGCCCTTCTTCCTCCAAGTTTTTTATGTGCTTGTTGTGGTAGTGTCTTTGGTTAAAGCTAGCCTTTTTTGTCCTCCACCTTATTCCTCAGACTCCTAACCTTTTTGGGGAGTACAAATATACTTCTTTGGGTCTTGTGACATGACCAAGAGGGAAACACCTCAGATTTCATGAGTTCCACCAGGAACTGTGTCAGTGGATTTGAGTAGGAGCACCACAAGAGCAGGAGGTGGTACCTAATCTTAAGGGAGAAGCACAGGGAAATCCTGGGTTCCTCAGCATCAGTAACCATCAGCTGCACATTTAGTGCTTCTTAGAAGTTCCTGTTTTCTGTGCAGCTGTCATACTGAGAGTAATAAAGCAAGTAAACGAAATCCCCATGGAGCTCATCCATGGCATCATCTTCTCCTCAACCTAGGAGAGAAGAGGTTTTAGTGCTGAGATTTCAAATGGCTGATGGAAAGTGAATGCCTCCCCAATCAAACACAGCTCCAGTAGATAACTGGAAAGCAAGATGTAGCCTGGAGGTTAGCCCATTGTGCTGTACATGAGCAGATCTCTATGTGGCAGTCCTGCCCCACCCTTTGAAAGGAAACTGTGCTGAACTACAGTGGAGGCTGCCCCAGGGACTCACCTTCTGCCACTGGCAGCAAGGGAACAGTGGATAGTGGTGGTGAAAGTGTGGAGGGACATCCCAAGGGTCTTCAAGGCTGGCCCTCCCATCCTGCCACTCTACCACAGGAGAGGTGGATGAGAACATAGGACTAACTTGGGAGCATCCTGGGAAGATGCAACACAACCATGTGTCTAAGCCTCCACAACAACTGTGAACAGGATGCTGAGATTAAATCTTTCACTGTTGCGAGAGAGCTGGGGGAAAGGCCTTTGGTTTCTTTTTGCAGTTAAGATAGAACATGGTAGCTGTGGCAATGCACTGTGTTTCCACCCTGAGCTTCAATGCTGAGGCAGGAGCAGGTTTGCTGGGAGGCTCCTGCCAGCACAAGGTGCCATGTGGTGCCTAGGGGGGCTCCAGCTGACTTGGGGTGGGTGATGCTCATCCTAGGGTGTATTGGGTCTGGCTGAGCTGATTTTCCCCACAGCAGCCCTCATGGTGCAGTGTTTTCTGCTGGGAGCTAGAAGGTTATTGATAACACACCCATGTTGAGACTGCTCCTGAGCAGTGCTCGCACAGCAGCACCAAGGCTCTTCCTAACATTCCCCCCCAGTGGGATGGGGTAGGCAAGATCCTGGGAGGGGACACGACCAGGACAGCTGACCTGAACTTACCAAAGGGATATTCCATACCATATGACATTGGCTCAACTATAAAGCTAGGAATAGGGGGGGGGTCATTCCTTTGTCATCTGGAGCAACTGCGTGTTGGAGCCCTGCTTCCCAGGAAGGGACCAGACATCGCCTGCTGATGGGAAGTAGAGAATAAATCTTTGTTTTTCTTTGCTTCCGCGCGCGTATTTGCTTTGCTTGCTTTGTTATCAGTAAACTGCTCTTGTTTTACCCACAAGGGTTTTGTTTTACCATCTTACTTTCCTTCCCCTTTTGCTCTGCTAGGGACGGAGAGGAAAGGGGTAGGGTGATAGAGTGGCTTAGTGGGCTCCTGATGATCTGCCAAGGTTAACCCACCACATGGGGTCAGCCACTGCAGGGGCTGGACCAGCTGGTTCTCTGGCCAGGCAAAGGTAGAACTGTGGCTGACCTGGAGACAAATGCACCTTCTGGAAAGCTCAGAGATGGGTTGACAGCCCTAAGCCCATCTGAAATGAGGCCCTGAGTCAGTGGGCAGGGGTGTGGGGAGGCCCTGGAGAAGCTGGGCAGTGACAGTGATAGCTGTGATCAGAGCAGAGTGTAAGACAGACAAGGATGCCCTAAATAGTTCATTTCCTGATAGAAATGCCAAGGACACAAGCAAACTATGTAAAACTACAGTCAGTTTTCATGTGGCTCCTGTTCACTATGGTTTCTTTTCTCTTTTACAGCTCCCTGTCTGTGGCGAGCAGTTGTGCTGGGCTTGGCTATAGGCTTTGGGATACTGAGCATCTCCCTAGCGATTGCTTTGATTTGGAAGATGAGTAAGTGCACAATGGGGTGCTGAGGATGAGCATCCAACAGCAAGGGACCAGAGACTCATCTAAGCACAGGAACTCAGATCTTGAATTCCACTGTATGGGGTTAAACCAGAAGCTATTCTAGGTTTCTACAGCCTTAACAACTCACTGTCTATCCAGAACATTTTGAAGAATATATTATTTGTGCAGACCACAGGCAACCCATTTCAGATCCTATGGCAAAGAGTAGTGAAACATATAGAAAGGTTTTTGTAGACTTGTCTACTGTAATTATAGTGGTAACCCATAGAACAAATATGCAAGGTTTATAACACCTTCGCATGCACACAGAAGGTGCTAGACTATGTGTAAGCGCCTACTGTTTGCTGCTTAAAATCCGTTCATCTATGTGTGACGTGATCACACCATACCAACAGGATGAAGTATTTTGTTCCCTTACTTTTTGCACACCCAGAGTGTCATCTGCTTTCACACAGCCAATTTCTGTTCTCAGGTATCTGAGAACATTCAGTTTCTCATAGGAAAGCCAAAGGGGTGGGAGGGAGCAGAGTTGCACTAGCATCAGAGTGCGTGTGACTCTTGTATGAAGATTTGGAAATTGTACAGAGGATCTGAAGTTCAATGTTCATGCATTGTTATTTTTAGGTGCTTATCCTGACCTTTGTTTTCCACATCGCAACTATCCAGAAGAGTCGCTTTTCAGCAGGTCCTTGCTGACAAGTGTCTTTCTGTGGGTTGACGGTAGAGAAAGCTTGTATTTTGATTCCTCTACAGGTGACGCCCACCCACGCTGTCCTGAGCAGTGGGTGGCCTACAGAGGGAGCTGCTACTCCTTCTCGAAGGAGAAGAAGGACTGGGATTCCAGCCAGCAATTCTGCAGGACACAGGGAGCTCATCTACTGGTGATCAGCGATACCAGTGAAATGGTAATGGTTTTCTTATTCTTTGAGGATCTTCCATTTCCTTGCAGATACCTCAGTGACTAACATCCAAGCAGTGCTGTCACTCTGGCCATATTTTGACTTTAAAAGAGAGGAAAGATTTATGACTTCGATGTTGTAGTGCAACTTCCAGTTTCAGTATTCAACTTAGAAGTCGCCAGCAGGCAAAGAAGGGTAGAAGGAACAGGTGAGGGTCACTGTCAGCTACTCAAAATAATCCTATGAAGGATGTTAGGAGACAGCCTTCTCCACTGACCCTCTCCACCTCCTCCCCTATCCCAAATAGGGCTGATATGAATGATTTCAGGAAAAGACTGCAGCACTGTGCAGTCATTGTACTCATTGCCTACAAATCTACAACTACATCTGTACTCTTTAGAAATTCTTCCTTTGCAAAAGCAGTGCTTCTCCTCCTGGTAACTGCTCCTCCTGCTCAGTGACCCTTGCCACTCCCTGTGTTCATGCACGGATATTTCTCTCTCAGTCTGTTTTCAATGTTTACTTCCTCTCTCTGCCCCCC
>VZZY01001537.1:59309-89586 GCA_013400335.1 Eurystomus gularis
AAAAAATCGGTTGTGCTGGTGAAATCAGAAACCATCTGTTCCACTGCTCATTTTCCAGCAGCTGCTCACAGGGGGCAGGGGCATGTATGACAACTAAAGAAATGGGGAGAGCTGATCACTAGGGAGGTGAGGCACATCTGCCTAAGTAGAGCAGAAGTACTTGTCCTGGTTTTGCACAAGCCAGAACTTATTAGCTCAGGTCCAATGAACGTGGACAGCTTCCAGTCCCTGGACAGAAGTTGCATTGTATGATGTTTCTGTGAGGGCTTATAAAGCCAGGTCTCTTCTCAGCTAGGAGTATGTACCAGACTTTCACACTTGCTTAGGCAAATCCCAGTTCCTTGGGAAATGCTCGTCTTCCCTAGATTACCTGTTTCTCTGCCTTCCTGGTCTGGCTGCTGTCTTACTACTGTCTCTGCTACTAGAGTGTTACCTATTATCCCTACTCAGACTTCCCCACATAAGCAAGACTTTCCTAGCTATCCATGCCCTGTGCTGCAAAGGCTGTGATTGTTCAGTGTCCTTTTGCCAGGGAAGCACAATCACCTCCAAACCACCAGCAACACTCAGGCATTCCTCAAGCTACTCCTATTCCCACCACTTTAACAAGCCAGCTTTGTTATTGCTTCTTCGTGAAGATGTCTCCTCTGAAGCTTTGTATATTGCAGCAGGAGATAAGGATGGAGCCCAGCCATACCACTGAAAGGTTGCTGCTGTTTGGTTTCATTGCAAGTGTGGACAAGAAAAACTTCTTAACTTCTCTCTCTTGTCTTTGTCTTTTTTTTTTTTTTTTTTTTTTTTTGGTGGCGGGGGAATTTACTTCAGGGCTGAGTTTTTCTTGCAGGCTTCACCTTTTAACAGTAAGCAGGAGTTAAAGGTTAGGCAAAGGAAATCAACATTGAAAACACGTAGGAGGAGAGTTTGTGTGAAATTTCTTGAGCTTTGTCCTGAGCTCTTTACACAGATCTGTCAGTGTCTGCACTTCCTGCCCTGATTTTACCTTTAATTGTTAATACTTTGTATTAGCTTGCTAACTAGCTGTATGGTAGAGCATTAATATTAATACTAATAGCATATGTTCCTACATAAAGCTTTGTGTAGGAGATTCCAGGAGACTGGGGTGCAGTTAGTTCACATATATTGCCCTGAGACATGTCCTTTGAAGAATCTGCCCAGGACCCTTTACAGCATCCTTACTTCCTTGTGAGTGTACACATAGTTGTTATTCCAGGCATGACCTGCAGGACTGATCTTCCTGATTAGAAGGTAAGGAGAAGCAGTATTGGGCAGTGGGGCAAGGGGATGTATTTTGCTCTCTTTATTTATCCTTACTTCCATTTCCAGGCTGGCTTTCATTGGTCACTTTGTAATTTGTCACCATTTCTAGGATTTATTCAAGAGTATTCAAACAGGATGTTTCTGGATTGGACTGAGGAACAGTACAGGCTCTGGCTGGATTTGGGAAGATGGTTCTGTATTCAATGGCACCAAGTGAGTTTAATTCTGTTTTTAAAACAACAGTGCTAATGCAGATTGCCTGGCGTTCCACAACACCCAGAGCTCCTGCACCAGATCTCAGAAGCTTTGCTCCTGGACAGACTTTCTTCTTACCATCACCTGTATGGTACTGAACTTGAAAGAGCCTACTTTTTACAGTCCTGCGCCTTGGAAAGGCATCTACCTGTGAAAAGCAGGACTAATGTTAGTGTCACACTCTCTTACGTCCCTCCAGCTGCTCAGACCAAGGATTATTTGCCTGCACTGCCAACACAGTTGCTCAGTCAGGGAAGCATATAGCCCATGCTGGCTTTACTGGTTTAACCACCTTGTACCCATTCTACCAAGTGCTGGTGTCACCTCATGTCAGGACCCAGCTCTTTGCTGCTTTGTTGATTCCAACCCAAGTCAGAACCTTAGTTTTGGCTCACTCTTTACTTGGACGAAACGCAGCATTCTGCATGATGGAAAATTATTATTTGGTCTTGTAACTTTGCCTGGCCCTTTCCTTTTTGTGAGAGTTAAGACAATGAGTTAGTCTCTATTAATTCTCCAGCAAGGAAACTCACCCAAGATCTCACTGTCAGTAGCACTCTAAGCACTTGGCCTAGTTACCTACTTAAATCCAGCTTTCTATTTCTTACAAACTCCTTGAAGGTGATAATCTTTCCATGAAACTCTCCAGCACTGCTATACTCATGCTGATGGATATCGCTGCCACTGCAGGGCATCATGTCTATCTTTGGTTATGATTTGGGTTCCACAATGGGAAAATTACTTAGATGTGTAACGCTTAGGTAGATAGGTTTTTTGGTGTACATTTTGTTTTCTCACAGCTGCCTTTTGGAGGTTGGTTTCTTTCACTTCCTCTGGACTCCACCCTTCAAAATCAGATGCTTTTTCTTTCTTGCCTCCAGGAGACAATCTCAGCGTTATCTCTCAGTCTCACTTTAGTTCTGTCTCTCTTGCAGGGTCCTCTCTAACAGCCCTGTGCAACACTGTGTTGTCCTGATGAAGGATCACTTTAGGGCCTCCAGCTGTGAATTTCATGCTCCATGGATCTGTGAGAAATCTCTTAGATAAATCCCATGTGCATTTTCATCTCATAACCATCTCATCAGTGGTATAAGTCCTGCAAACCAAAGCTCTACACAAGACCAAGGACTTGCCCTTTCCACACCCTCACGAAGGTGTTTTGCATGGACATTTGTTGCCCATAAGAGTGAATTATCCTCAGTAGTAGATCCATTCTATTGGATTACTGCTGTTTGTGACCAGATGAGACTTGGGACATATTCCCTGCCCTTGTCTTTCCTTATCTGTCCTATAAGGGCAAGCAAAAGTTTGTCACAACAGGTGCTGGGTCTTCAGATCTCTGAGGGTGAGCTGGTCGTTTTCCTCCATTCCTGAGCATCAGACTTAATTTCCATTCCCTGCATCTCCATTGTCTGGTGCCAGCAGGACTGGGAAAATGAAGTCTGCTGTTCACTGCCAGAAACATAAACAGACTTCTCCCAGTGGCAGCCTCTCCTTTTGCATCTCAGTGCTATGAGTGGGAGAGAAGAACATGAAATGAGACTACAACTTCTGTAAATCCACAGTGAAAATAAACCTCCAGTATTGCACTGGACCAAAAGTGTGTACCCATGTCGTTACTTCTCTCTGTTGGAAGGAACCAACTGCATGCTATGTTTTATAGGCCCGCTGCAACAAACTAGTCAAGAGGCTGGACTTCTGGAGTCATAGGAATATAGTTAATTGTGTTGTTATTGAATCAAACAAGAATGTGTTTTCCTGTCCACCTTGGCAGTTTCATATTGCAGAGGGAGAAAGCACGCAGCAGCTGTGGCCTGCTCTGACCATCTACCACCCGATGCATGTATGACACAGTGCACAGGAGTGTTTCTGTGGGGATTTCCCAAACAGCAAGTCACAAGCCTTGGCAAGCAGCAGGTTAGTGGTAGATGTTCTGAGGTGTGTGTTTGTTCTGGGACAGACAGTCTGGAGAAATGGGCTGACAGGTGCCTCATGAGATTGTAGTTCAACAAGGAGAAGGTCAAAGTCCTGATATGTACTAATTTTCTTGGAAGTAAGCTCTTTTTGGATTAACTCTGAAAGCAGTGATGAATAAATACTGGAAGAGCATGGCTAGCAGATCAAGGTAAGTTACAATCCTCATTCTCCATGGCATTTCTGAGGCTACACTTGGACTGTGTCTGGCCTGCTGACCCCCTGTTCAAGAGAAGTGTGGAGAAACTGGAGAGGGTCCAATGAAGGACTACCAAACTGGTCAGAGTATGGTGCAGCTGGCCCACAGGGAGTGACAGGGGGAGCTGGGCTTTTCTGTTTGGTCTGAACAAGAGGAGGTTGGAGTGACTAAATAGCTGTCTACAAATACCTGAAAGGCAGTTACAAGGATTTTGGAACATGACCTTTTTTGGTAGGGCAGAAGATACAACATGGGGCAGTGGCTGCAACTGCAGCTTTAGGAGTTCAGATTGGGCAGGAGGAAAGATGTCTTCACCAGAGATTAATGTAACACTGGAACAGATCACTAGAGAAATGGTAAGTTCTCCATCCTTGCAAGTTTTCAAGATTTGACTTAACAAAGTCACAGCTGACAGCATTGGCAGCAGTCCTGCTTTAAGTGAAAGGATGGACTAGAAAACTTCCAGAGCCCTCTTCCAGCCAGCACTTCTGTGATACTATCAGTGAATTCAGTGGGATTCTCTGTTTGGATACATCATACTTCATGCTGAACAGGTTGCCCAGGGTGGTTGTGGATGCTCCATCCCTGGAGGTGTTCAAGGCCAGGTTGCATGGGGCCTTGAGCAACCTGGTCTAGTGGGAGGTGTCCTTGCAATGGCAGGGGGATTGGAACTAGAAGACCTTTGAGGTCCCTTCCAACCCAAACCATTCTCTGCTCAAAGGCACTGGGGCACCTGTCCCTTTGAGCTATGCCAAATGGTAGAACTTGGGATTCACTGAGAGAAATCCAGAAAAGATCGTACTAAAACACACTCTCCTCATGGATAGGCCAACACCTTGCAGAAGATTTCTTGAGGAGCTTAGAGTTAACTGCTTAAAATCTAGAAAAAAATCTCTAGAAAGCCTGTTGTCTTCTCAGTTGTACTTGCAGCAGGTGGAAATAGCAGGAGAGACAAGGAAACCTCATTGCCACTGCCTTGTCTGTGCCACCACCTATAAACTGAATCACATGGGCCATGCAGAGACCCTTGATATTAAGCTGCTGCGGCCCAAGTTGGTATTGGGAATGGGATGGAGACCAAGCAGCTTGAGGTCAGATTTTAAAAGTCAGTTAAGTATCTGTGCATGTTCCAAGGTCCAAGCACCTACTTGGATTCTCAAGCCTTTAAAAATCTTGTCCCCTTCAATTGACTGAAAACATTTCTCTTCAGTTTTTGGCTACACAGCACATTTTTGACCAAGGTCCTAATGATTGGGAGCTGGCTTGTGAGCTGTTTGGCTATTTGCCAAAAAGGGTACCCTAGCTTCATCTGCTCTGTGCAGTTCTGCACCTCTTTCCTGTCAGGTTTGTGTTCAATCCATCTGGCTCCTCACCTGTTCAAACCAATGTAAAGCACCATCTTCAAAATGGCTTTGGACACCCCATGTACAAATCCTCCTCTTTGTGAGTGAGGCAGATCTTCCTGGGTTACATTTCTTTTGGGCAGGCAGAGCAACCTTTAGGCATCAGATGGAGAAGGCAGTTCAAAGGAAATTGGACATGCACTGCTATCATCTCCTTTTCCAAGCAGGTCACTGCAGGGCAGAATGAAGTCTCTAATGAAGATTTGTTATCTCATTGCGTTTGGATTTCTTAACTCCAAAGTTCCTGAGCTTACCAAACTTCTTATGATGACAGTTGGACAGGGGAAGGACAGTCAGATAATAATTTTAACCTGCACCCTTTTTAATCCCCAAATTATACTTTACGTCCTCTAAACCAGATCTCCATTCTTTGGATTTTGGGTTAGGACTATAAGTAAGACAGATATTCTACTACCACTTGCGAGGGTAATAATTACCAGACCTATTGATCATCCTACTGCAGACCAAGGTAACTACAGTAAAGACAATGTTCAAAAAGAAATTTCCCTCTATGATACATCACCCATCACAGCGCATTACGTGTATTTCCATGTAATGAAACCATGAAGGACTCCATCAAACAGCAATAATTTGATCTAGATGTACCAATAACTTGACCTGGAACAAGAATCAGTACAGGAAAGCAAGACCCAGGCCACGTCTCTTCTGCTGTGAGGGCAGCTGCTGCTCTGAGGAACTGGTTAATGTGTTACATGCTGTTAACGGGTTGAACTTTTGGCAGCTTCCTAGCATGTCACTGCCCCTGTTTCTGTCAGGGTGAAGGCCAGATTATCTTAGACAACTTGATTGTCCCGGCATTCTCTGGCCCCTTTTCCTGGCATTAGCCCTCATGGGGCCAGGAATGGAGAGCACACGGGAACAACGTGGGTGGAGGGGGAAGTCTGCATTCCCTGTTTTTAGATCCTACCCATAAGTGGGAGTTATGCACACCCGCTCTTGTCACCCAAATCTTAGATCTCCTGCTCCCAGTCTGAAAGAAATCAAACTGCTCCTTGCTCCTCCAGCAGCCCCTGTGACCAGTGCTGTGGCCAGCTCCATACAGGGAGCCCTAGCAGAAATGGAAGCCTTCCCCTTATTCTCTGCTGTTAGCCCTTCTTTTCTTTAGCCACATTTCCTCCTCTGCTGCCTGCTGCCCTGTCCCAGAAGAGAGACAGCTCCAGCCCGCTGGGCACCCTCCCCTCCCTCTGCCCACCAGTGCCTGGCCTTCTGCCCAGAATCAGAGCTGCTGGTTCCAGCTCCTCCTTACTGCCTCTCCTCATTTCCGGATGGGCCCTGGCCTCTAGCCCTTATCTCTTCCAGCTCCTGTTTGCAGAGGAGAGTATAAAGAGGTTGACTCAGAGAGCAAAGTGGGAGTACAAGCAGCATCAGACCAGGCTGGGTGTCTGCTTGACTCTTCACGTCCTGCTCTGCACCATGGGGAAGGACCGGCTGCCCATCAAACCAAGCATCTTCCTCCTTCTCCTCTTCTTCCTTCCTGGAGACACCTCGCCCGCCACAGAGCCGTAAGCTATGCAGAGAGGTCTCTGGGCAGCCAGGAGACCTCGGTTGCATTCCTGTATCTGTTGCTTTGTCTCTTATGGTCTGCCTGCTTTCTTTTACCCAGGAATAAAGGCACCAGGGCTGGGTAAAGTGTGTTCTGCAAACAGGAACTCTAGTGCTTCAGGGGGACCCAAAACAGTATGTGAAACTGAGGTATCAGTAAAACTTCAGGAAAAAAAAGAAAACGGGAAAAAGAGGGCAAGGTCTATGAGAATAACTTTTGCTGCTTCAGTGAATTAACAGGATTTCAACAAAATTTTCTGCACGAAGTCAGTTCTTTTGAAAGACAGCTTTTTATAACTGTTTACACATTCAGTTTTTCTTAAGAGACAAACTTTTTCGTAAAGACAATGAAAGGTATCATTTTGGGTTGACTACTCCCAGGGTGAAATGCCTAGGAGATGGAAGTGGGTTTTTTTATTAATAATCAAAAAAAAAAAAAAAGGAACAAATTACAGATCTGGCATGACCAGAAATGGCGCTTTTTTTAATCCACATTTTTCAGCTCAGCCAATAGAATGAAAATTCCCTTCTCACCCAGGGTTATGTGTCACTCTAAGCCTATGATTGCTAAGGTCTGCGAGGGTATATTGTGCTGCATTCCTTCTTCACGTCCTTTTGCCCTGTTCGTGTGTGATGGGAGTATGTGTTGTGTGCACGTGTACATGTATGGTAGAAGTGCGTGGGGGGGTCCTGATATGCTAGACACTTTCTCCTTTGGCTTTTTAGCAATATCTTTTCCTCCCTAGCAAAGCAAGGCTGTGCTGCAATGCTTTCCTCAGAAGCATGGTAAGCAGACAGCAGGTTTGGGATCTGAGGGGCCAGAGCTTTCTCCCTGCAGACCAACTGATGGACATAAAGGTGTCAGAGGCTCCCCTACAGCTAAAGGGGATGCAATACCTTACTGCTGAGGTGTTGAGGGCCCTTCTTTCAGATGCTCGCTGCTCTGGGGATGCCTGTCAGAGACCGGTCCTCGCCGACCCAAAAGGGATCCCTATCGCCATTAGGTGGATCAGGTTTGATTCCCAGGTGCAGTGCTGAGCACTGTAACACCACCAGCAATTTGCTCTGCTGTGTAACGCTGAGCAGGGACCCCCTGCTCGAGCTGAGACAGGGGGCTTTAATTCCCTGAAAACATGAAATTTGAAAGTGTTTCTGCTTAAGATCTGGCACCACGCTGTGGCAGTTTCGGGTCTCTGCGGGGAATGAGTGTAGTGCCACAGACAGTTTGCAGCGTGTAGTCAATGGCTGAATGTAGTTTATTCACTGAGTACCAACAGTTGTGTAGCTCCTGAATCCTACTAAGAGCGTCTGGCAAAGGTGACAATTGACTTTTCCCCACTGGCATTATTCAGGGTCCTAGGAGGAAGTGCCAGAAACTGGAAAAACATATGTCTTCCAGATGTTTGCATTATCTCCTGTGTTATTTTGCTTCAGGACCAGTCTCTCTGCTTTCCCCTGCTGTTACAGACATGCTGGATATCTTGTTACACCCCACAAAATGCACCTCTCTCACTGTACAGTGAAGGCTGTAGTCATCAGATTGGTTTATTTGTTCTTTCTGTACAGCTCCTGTTATGTGTTCCTGCTCTTCTGACCTGTCCTTCTTCCCTGTTCCTAGGCAGTATATGGTGCTACTGCCCTTTCTGATACACACTGATTCTCCTGAGAAAGTCTGTGTTCAGCTGACCCACCTGAATGAGTCTGTGACCCTGAGTGCCACACTCGAGTATCAAGGGGAAAACAGGAGCTTGATTGATGACGTGGTGTCAGAGAAGGACGTGTTCACCTGCATCCCTTTCTCTGTGAGTATCTCATCCTTGTGGGCTGATCCCTTGTGCCAGGGTAAACTGCAAGGGCACTGAATAGTAATGATCAGAGTAACACTGTGCAGGTATTCACTTCCCTCTTGGCCAAAGGTATGTTCATGTCCCTGCTCAACACCCTCTCACTGCTGAGATCTCCTGTTGAATGGGAAACGTCAAATCCTGGAAAGCCAGCCCCTCTCTAGGACAGGAGGAGGAGATGTCAGCAGAAAGAAGTGGTTTTAGTATTGACACTCCTGATGGCTGTTTAGTGAACAGCTTCTTCAAATGGCTCTCCACGTCATCCTTCAACAGCCACAGATTGGCACTTGAGTGCCTTCAAATTGGGATACAGCTTTTGGACCTCACATACCTTTTTTTCTTGTGGGTATGGAACCACTGATTTAAGTAAGAATATAGAGCTGTGATTGGCTGTGTCTGAAAAAGAGAGGGAAACAGGAAATACCTAGCTTAATGTAATTGATAGCCCCAGGGACTATAACAAATCATAGGCAACTTGAAAAGTTGGTCTTCTGGCTCAGAGCACAGATTATGTCTTTGGCCTGAGGGCTGAAGAACTGGCCTTCAGGACACTGAACAGGTTGGCATTAGTCTCTGGGTTTGTCAGATGTAGGCTGAAGATTGATTTTTGTCACTTGGAGAGTTCTGTGTAGAGATCTGGCATATCTGGTTTGGAAAACGAAATGTTCTGCAAGGACTAGGAACATTATCTGAAAGAGAAGGGGGATTATTCCATTGCACCTGTGAATGCCAAAAGGAAAAGGTCAGAAAAGTTTTGGTCAGGGCAGTAAGAATTTCTTAAAATTGAGTGGAAGAGCTGGGAGTTTCTGTGCTGCACAATACTTGCACAATCCCTGCACAGCAGTAGGAATGGGGGTCAAGTAAAGATCAGTCTCTTGTTCCTGGTTATAGGTTCCCTCACCTCTATGTTGGGTCCATCAGGATCATATTAGATCTCTTATTTCATTTCTTATTTTAAGGCCGG
This sequence comes from Eurystomus gularis, assembly GCA_013400335.1. NCBI lineage: Eukaryota > Metazoa > Chordata > Aves > Coraciiformes > Coraciidae > Eurystomus > Eurystomus gularis. The sequence goes on from VZZY01001537.1 coordinate 68,790, forward strand.
TTCAGTTCAGAAATCCTTTAAAGGTGGTTCGTAACATAGTTGCCTTCTCACTCTTCAGCTTCCAAAATCAAATAACCCGTCACCAGTCACATTTGTCACTGTGATGGTGAAAGGGGCAACACTGCAGTTCAGGAGCCGCAAGTCAGTCCTGGTCAAAAACTCTGAGAGCTTGGTCTTCATCCAGACAGACAAACCCATCTACAAGCCTGGACAGACAGGTACTGGGGAAGGGGTGGAGATAATGCATTTGAAGCAAAAATTTTCTCTTGGACTGTGCTGGCCAGATGTTGACTGCTTTCAGTAAGAGTCAGAAGTGCAACCTCATGGCTGAGGCTTATGTTTTTAATGCTGCATGTGGGAATAATTTGGGGAACCTTAAGATACGTGCGTGTATCGTCACCATCCAGACACACTCCTTTTGTCACCGGGGGCTCTGTTGTTGTAGGCCACGCAGTTAGGGTTCATGTTAAAATCAGGGAAAGACTGGATGTTTGTTCTATAGAGAACAGGGCCAAAATTCAGACTATGTCATGAAATAGCTTTCAAAGCAGCAGCTGATTTTGCTCAATGAAGACAGGGAGAACTATATAAGCCATTTATTTCTTATGGGCCATTGATCTCCCAAATTTGGCCTGGACAGAAACAAATGTTCTAAAAGAGGCGCTGAATTCTCTATCCATCCAGTGCCAACACAAACTTGCAGCCAAGTGCTGAAATAATTTGCTTTCATGCATCCTTCCTAAGAAGTCAGTGTAGTTATAACAAAATTAGAAAACCTAAGTGAATTCCAATATAAAAATGTATCCTTGCAAAGTAGTCAAAGGCAACTCAATTTCGACTTTGGTCCCAATTAATAGATTCTGCTGCCCATGATCAGTAAGATGTTCACAGTAAGATGTTCACACTGCCTTGTCTTTGCTCTTAACATCCTCTTATTCATGTAATTTCTTACATGGGTAACCTTTTAGCATGACTTAGCTTTCTAGTGAGTGGAATTTACTTAGAAGAGAACAGCTCTGTTCTCTGCTGTACCATTTGTTTTTGCAACTGATGTTTTGTGGTTGGTGACTGCACCGTGGAAACTCACTGTCTGCCCTTCTCCATCAGTCCTGTTCAGAATTGTTTCTCTGGATAAAGACTTCCGTCCCTTGAATGAGGTGGTAAGTAAGATACTTCCTTTTCACTAGTTGTTTGGCCTTAAAGAATCTTTGAGGGGAAAGGGAGGAAAGAAGTGTCTTTTGAGAAGAGCTTTCAGTAAAATGAGATAATTGTGCAATTTCTGGATTACCTGAGATCTTGTTAATAGGGTTGATTCTTCACATTTCTGCATAAAGCTGCCTTCTGCATTCTTGGAAAGGTTTGACAAACTGTAAATGAACAGTGCTTGTATAAACATCTCAGCAGTGAGCAAACCTGCCATTATCACAGTGTATACCTGCTCATGTTAGTGTTGCAGATCATCCAGAATTAGTAATTTCAGGTGACTTTTCTGCCTGCGACAAAAGATTGTCCGCTCTCTTGATGTACCTCAAAATGCGCTGTTGCTCCATAGCAGGAACTTTTTTCCTTATCCTATTGAGTCATCAGCTAGTTCCCTGAAAAGTGGTCATAGCCCTAGTCATTTGACTGTGTTGCTTGCACTCTAAATATGCTGTTTCCTTTCTTCTTTTTCTAGTTTCCACTGGTGTATATAGAGGTATGTACAAACATTCAATTCATGTTCACATCTATTGCACCTCAATCTAAGCAGAATAACTACCAGTTGCTTCAAGGTGATTCTTGTCTATTTTAGATCCATTACATTAATTTGAATATACAGCGCTTTAACTCAGATGGTGGCAACCATGTACTCTGGGCTCCTTCTGTTGTCCAGCCGTGGGCTCCCCACACAACTCTGCTAGTGCTGCCAACTCCTGCCTTGCAGCCTCCTGAAACACTGGGGCTGGGCCTCCCCTCAGTGCTTTTGATAGTGCTTTTTAGTTCTCACTGCAGACTCAAACTGTTCTCACAATCTCCTTGGGATCTCATTATCTGTAGGACCCAAAGAAAAACCGTCTGTACCAGTGGACAAAAGTAGAGTTAAACAGAGGATTAACCCAGTTGTTCTTCAACCTCACCTCTGAGCCTATGCAAGGGACCTACACAGTGGTGGCAAAGAAGGCCTCTGGGAAGACCATTCAGCATTCTTTCTCTGTGGAGCATTATGGTAACTGTTGCTGCAGTTTCAGGTTTCTAATAGCTAGTCCTGTGTGGCATGAAAGCTTAATTGAACAGGGTGGTAGATCTGATCAGAATGTCCAGCATGGTTGGAAAAATGTCTTTGTGTCCTCTCCTTCCCAAGCATCATCCCCTTCTGAGGACTGAAGACTGGAGGACTTGAATGACCTGTCTCCACTACTCCCTAAGCCCAAAGCCACGCAGCACAGCTTTTCTGACTGCCCACCTCAGCAAGGCTCCCATCAAGAGGAGCAATGTGCTTGGATCAGTCTGTGCTGGCAACCACAAGCCTCACCTCCTTTCAGAGATGATTTAAGGCCACAGCCTCATCTCCAGTTGTCTACACATTTGTCAAGTGTCATACTATGAGTCCAGGTCTCCCCTGCCTGAGCCCCAAAGTCCTGACCTTTTGATGTAGGCTGGGGCTGTCTGTAAATTCAGATTTTACCTTTCCTCCACCACAAGCTAAGCCCATAGCTCTCATGACATCTTAGCGCTTTAACCTCTTTCTGGTGCTCTCACCCCTATGCCAGTTCCATCTGCTTGGCTTGAAAATAGTATCCCAGTACACACCTGCACATGGTCACAACCAACATATCTTCCCACCCCAGCAAGCCAACTCCAGCCCTTGTTACATGGTCTGACATGACCTGGCTCATGCAGCAGAGAGAAGTCCTTGAAGATGAATCTGGAAGTCCTCTGAGCTCTTTCAATTGCAAGACTGTTCCTGCTCCCAGAATCCCTCCTAGTTCTCCCAAGACAGTCACCATCCACTTCCCATCCTGCAGCTGGGTTTGAATGTAATGTCACCCTGTGCTAAGTCACAAGGGAAGCTATGAGGTCTTCGTATTTTGCAAATTGGTAAGATCTGCATGCTTTGGAAATGCACATACCAGGGTGCAGACCCAGCTCTGTATGTTTGTGGGAAACCTCTACTGACTTAAGTCTCTATTTTACTGTATCCTGCTGCTGTGGAACTGGTAACCTATGTGTTTTCTAAGAAGCTGATATATTTTAATAGCTGGTATAATTCTGTCTTCTTAACTGGCACAGTGGTTGGCTGAGTGTTTGTGGTTTTCCCTGACTTCAATGGGATGTGCAAGTGACAGAAGCCTCTAAAATCTGACCATTTAGATGCAAAAGGGATTCAGATCATTTGTAAGAATAGCCTTTGAGCAGCCTTCATGTCTCATTCTTATGTTATTCTCCACCACATAGACTGTTTTCCTTTGGTTCTGCTGCAGTGTTGCCAAAATTCGAAGTGACAGTGAAAATGCCCAAGGTGATCACCATTCTTGATGAGAAGATGAACGTGACAGTTTGTGGTCTGTGAGTGTCATTCTTTCAAGTCCTTCTTGGTTTCAGACTTTAGCTACTGCTGAAAGTCCAGATGGGAGACTTAGATATGATACTTCATTATGTTTCTCAATCATTTTGGGGTCCCAGAACCAAAAAGATTACATTTCCCATTAGATAAAAGGCAACAATTATTGCTTGGGGCACTTTGTATGTAACATATGGAAACATATTGTTCTCTTTTTTTTTGTGAGGGGTTTTTTTGGCGTATTTTTTGAGTCATAGCAGACTTCAGACCAGCTGAGGGGAAGAGGTCTTCCATTTGATTTACTTTGGAATGATATTTTAACTGTGGCTTCTGCTTGTCATGGCTGAGAGGAAATCATAAGTGATGCAGCTGCCCTCTTTCCTTTGGGCCACCTCATTTGATTCTGCAGAGCAATGTTCACTGTATCCTGCAGTGAGAGCCATGGCTCAGGATGAAGAATGAGCCAAAAGACCCAGTGCACATACATATACACACAAACCTCTTGGATCAGAAATGAGCAGTGGGGTAGATATTTGCAACACGTTGTCCAAGATGAGGGGTGCTCTCAACTTAATCAGCATTAGAGTAAATGAATTCTAATGACTTGTGTGTTATTCCCAGGGATGCAATCAGGACTATAAGATTCAGTGCTCCTGCCCCCATTGCCAAGTTGATCCTAAAATGCTACCAAATTTCTTTCTGCTTTTTATTTTCTGTGGTGATCTGCTGTATCCTGGAGGCAGCTCTAGGGAAGAGTCTTGGCTCCACTGGGTGAGATCTAGTACTTTTTCTCCATCTGTCTTACATGCCTAATGGCTCTGTTTTTCTTTTAATCCTCCCTGCTGGTAGATACACATTTGGGAAGCCTGTTCCTGGCCTCGTGAAGTTCCGTGTCTGCCGGAAATTTCAACATGCAGCCACCACCTGCTATGGCGAAGAGGCTAAAGCAGTGTGTGATGAATTCTCTGGACAAGTGAGTCATGATTACTCTTGTGGGTAGAGTGATAGGAGAAAGTGTGGTTTATTGAGCTTGCCTTGTAGGCACAGGCTTGCTCGGAGTATGTACAAGCATAGTGTGAAGGGCGGAAAGACTCCATGTATTTTCAGGAAGCCTGAAGAAGGAGAGAAGATTGGGTGCAATACGAAATGTGAAAGGTAAAAACAGGGGAAAGGTCTGTGCAGTAAGAATGATGTGTGTAAAGGCAAGAAGCTGATGGAGAAGGAAGAGATGGAAGAAACAAAAAAAGGGTCAGATGGAATGCAGAGGGTCTAAGAGAGAAGTGAGATAGAAAAGGCATGAGTGATGACAGTGGAATTGGGATTTGTGTACACTAGAGACAGCTGTGTGGGATCAGAAGTTGGTGTTATAAGCAGGAAAGGGGCAGAAACCAGGGGAGGCATGATGTAGCTTAAGCAAGAAGGAATGTGGATTAGCAGTGGTACTTAGGACAGACAGAAAAAAAAAATCACTTTTTTCACTCTTCAGACTGGCAAGTCTACAAGAACAAAACTGAATTGTGTTTGGACCATGGACAGGTGCAACAGTGCTAGCTGGATTGACAGAAGCTAGCATAGTAGCAATTGTGGAAATATGCCAGGACAAGAAAGCAAGCAGAAAACATTGTTGTGGTCCTTGAAGTCCACTACAGTATGATCCCCACAACTGCCTCTGCTACTGCTGTTGTTACCCATGTTAAAAGAAAATATGAACTCTGCAGTGCTAACCTCTGTTCTAGGCATCTCCTCCTTTTTCTGTGGAGACCTGCTTTGCATATGAAGATGCTGAAGAGAGTTGGCAATGTTTGGAGATACTTTTCCAGCTGTCATCTTCTTTCTACACATACACAGGCTTTGATTTATGTATCACTCATACAGCTTGTGCATTTTAAGTCAGCATCTATATTCTAATGCGCCTGATGCCTGGCAAACATTTCCTGTGTGGCATACACTTGAATAATTCCCTATGCTTCTGTATTGAGTGTTTGATATTTCAAACTTCACACACACATACATAAAAATTTTCTAAGTTGCAGACTCTGCTCTGATGTTGCTGCAAGTACTTCAGAATACTTCTTGCCAAGTTGTTTATGCACTTTCCCAGTTTTCATAAAAACAACAGAGGGAATAATCTGTGAGGTTATGGCTTCTCTTCCAGTTTACAGCAATGCACAGAGATGGATTCATTAAGTTGCATAAACATACAAATGAGATTGTAATGGTCTTGTTTGTTTTCTTCCCACAGACAGACAGCTATGGCTGCCTTTCTGAAACGGTAAAGACCAAGTTATTCCAGTTCAAAAGAAGTGGATATGAGAATAAACTTCATGTGGAGGCTACGATTAAAGAGGAGGAGACAGGTATGAATCATCTGGATGAAAGAGCCATGTATAAGCCCAGAAGAGAACAGCAGAGGGGCCTGCCAAGCAGGAATGAGGGAGAAAAGCAGACTCTTGCTTTACTAAAATCCTAAAGTTTTCCTACCTGGAGGCCAGGAGCATCAACAAAATTGCTTGTTCAGCAAAGGAGGTTTGACCTGGAGTAAAAGTAATTCTGGTCAGAGCTAATTTATTCTTGCTTCTTCCTGCAGGAGTGGAGTTGACGGGAACAAGCTTCGCTGAGATAACAACCACCATTAGCAAAGTCACCTTTGAGCATTCAGACTCCTACTACAAACCTGGAATTCCCTTCTTTGGGCAGGTAGGGAAACCATGAGAATGAAATAACATGAGTGCCAAACAATCATGCTACTAAACTTTCTTGTCGGATACATGGCCCTCTGCAAAGATACTGAACCTCAGTGCTGCTAATCACTGCAGGCCTCCTCTCCTCTGCAGGCTCTTGAATCGGGCAACAAAAGCTGAGAGCACAGCCCTCATTCTGCTTACCCCTCTGTTCTTGTGCTCCCTCTTCTCCAGTCACGGAAAATTCTGCTTTTCCAGTCCCCTGTTTTAACAGGAGGACTAAGCAGGGGGATGTCTTCATGTCAATCTCCATGTCCACTCCTCTGACCCAGAGGTGGAGATAAGAAAGGACCAAAGAAATAAGACTCAGAAAGTTTGCAGCTCTCTCTGAAAGAGATAGGTGATGCAGTGGTGGCTTCCTTGTCTGACATAAGCCAAACACTCTTAGCTGATGGTCTATCAGTTTGTTCAGGTGAGAGGCATTCCTCACCTTCTATCCTGTACTGTTTTTGCTCCTCCAGGTGAAACTAGTTGATGGGACTGGTGCTCCAATTGCCAATGAAGTTGTGCGTATTTCTTTACAAGGAGGCCAGGAAGCCAACTACACAACAAATGAAGAGGGCAGGGTGCGGTTTTCCCTGAACACTTCCACGTTGTACTTAGATTCTGTTGGAATTAGGGTAAGTCCTGCGGCCAGAGGAGGTAATGAAGGGACCCACAGGGCTGGAAGGGAAGTACCTCTGAAGTTTCTACTATATATGGAAAAGCACTTAGCTTCTTGCTCCTGGTTGTTTGTGCCAACCTTGACACCTATGTGGTGGAAATAGTTGTACAACAAACCAGGCTGCCATGTCACAATTGCACTTAGCTTGTAAGTATTTGATTTCTGCTTGGCAATAGCAATATAAGGTTAGAAGGGACATCAAGAGATCATAATAGTCTATTCTGCTCCATGGGATCATCTGTCCTACCTAGACAAATCTGTTTAAAGTGTGGGTCTAACTTCCACAGTGCAGTGCTGCTAGTGCTTCGCTGTCTTTTCAATTAAATCATTTCCCAAGTATCTCATCTCAATGTCCTTTATGGTCAGTTAAGGCAATCTGCATCTCTCAGGATTTAATTTAGCATTCCAAATTCCTAAGCAGTCCTACTTTTTTTTTTTTTTTCCTGCCATAGAGAGAAGAGTATGAACCATTCACAGAAATTCTCTCTCTGGTGTAGAAATTTTTTATCTGGAAAAAAAAATAAGTGCTGCTGAGCATCCTTTTGTTAGTGGAATATGCAATATTTGTGTAATATGTAATTTTGTAGTATCTCACCCTGGAATAGGACAGATCATCTAGACTTGTATTTGCTCTTCTCCCTGTAATTCTCTTGTCACAGATTAAAGCCATTTAAAATTATCCAGAAGTTACTACCATGTGCTTGAAGTTTTCAGGATTTTGCAGGGTAATGAAAAGGCAAGAATTCCCAAGTATAGTGAGAAATATAAGGAAATAAGGGCATGTGAGGCACATGAAACAGCGAGGTGTCTCCCTTCTAAATATGAAATATCTTCCAACTGCTTTCATTGTTAAGAAGATCTGGGCTCTCTCAGGTCCTAAATTTCTATTCAATTTAGGTTTTGAATTCTTAGGTGGAGACTTTTCCTCCTTTTCTATAGCATCCTTAGTTTGATTTTGGCACTGGTAATCTCTGAACTGAACAGCACTATTCCTTCTCCAGCACCAATAATGACAAGAAAAATGAAAATCAGCTTCTTTTATCTTTAAACTAATGGGATATTAGAGAGGGAAAGGTATTGGAGTAAAGAGTCCTTGAGCTGATACTGATAGTAAGCAAACAACTGGTTTGATTCAGTCTGCGACAAACTCCTGCTTGTCTTGTGAGATCATTCCCAATGATTTGCTAAGGATACCACCACTCTGTCTTGCATCTTCCAAACTCCTGGGGTTTTTTTTTTGTAGATTACCTTGTTACTTAAGTATAAAAACTGCAATATTAGGCAATGAATTCTGGCTCCAGTTCAGCCACCTGTGTTTGAGGATCTGTGTGTGTATTTTCTCCTTTTCCAGGCAACTCACAAAGTATACCCTTACTGCTATGAACATGCCTGGGTTGTTCCACGTTATGAAGAAGGCTATCTCCCACTAAAGCGCTTTTACTCTCCTACTAATAGCTTCCTCAAAATTGAGCCCAATTTTGAGACGCTAAGCTGTAGCTCCTCCACAGAGGTCCGGGTGCACTACATCCTTACTCCAGAGCTCATAGGAGAGGAGAAGAAAATAGTCTTTTACTACCTGGTAAGCCTGTACCTGTCATACAGCCCCAACCCTGGAGATATTCAAGGCTAGGCTTGATGGGGCTCTGAGCAACCTGATCTAGCTAGAGATATCCCTGCTGACTGTGGGGGGGTTGCAATAGATGACCTTGAAAGGTCCCTTCCAACCCAATGCATTCTATGATTCTATGATACAGGGAGGTTGTCACTGGTAATTGTAGGGGGGCTGGAGATGGAAACTGTGGTTTGTGTCAGCAGGCTTTAAACACTTTCCCATCATCCTTCATATGTTCTTTTCCCACAAAAAGGAGGGTCTGGGTTAGGAGAAGAGGAGCAAGGATGTCCCAGTGCCCTCTGGATGAGCACTGGGTCTCTGCTACAAGGAGGCAGAGAGCAGCTGAGGAGGGTGCAAGAAGCAGACATACAGCTCAGTTGCCCTCCTCTCAGGTTCTCCCTCTTTAAGATCTGGCTCATGCATAACCTCAATAACAGCAGGGTTTCTCCTTCTATCCAGGTGATGGCGAAAGGAATCATTAAGCAAGCAAGCACCCACATTCTGGATTTGGACCAGGAAAGCAGTGAGTTCCTTTCCTCTGCCAAACTTGCTGTCCTGAGAGGCTAGGCAACTGTCGCAGACATACAGACTACTTCCATATAAATGCAGGGATCTACATCTCCATGTCCCCTAAGATATGGGAAGAGTTTGAGCTTTCTTTTCTCTGCCTTTATTTTGGTTTTGCACAGATGTGCTCTAATTCCCTGTGCCAGCTGTCTTTGTTCTGACACTGCATTTCTGGGGCTCCAGTGCTCCCCTAGGAGATGCAGACTGATCGTCTGTTTTTAGAAGCTGAACCAAAATTCAGCATGCTTATGAACAGGGAAATGACTTGAAATAGGCCTTTTCAGCCAGAAAGTGAGACTTGCAATCTCTGTGAGCACCAATTCCTCCCACACAGAGGCCTGGAGTTTCATCATGGCTAGGATGAAGTTCAGCATGAAGTCAAACCTAGAATTTTGGCTGCTCCAAGAGCAGGTGTCCTGTACCTTAACTTTTTGCTGTTGTTTTATTTGCTAGCCAATGGGGTCTTCTTGCTACAGCTGCCTGTACAAGCTGATATTGCTCCAGTGGCCCAAGTGCTTGTCTACACCACTGCCCCCAGCAGGGAGGTGATCGCTGATTCAGCAAAGTTCAACATAGAAAAGTGTTTCAGCAATAAGGTAAGTGTCCGCTTCTTGACGGAGCAGCCATCAGACTGCAGCATGGTCAAGCTCACTGATTTAGATTTAGCCTGGCTAAGCTCATTTCTTTAGATTTACTAACACTGGACAAGCCACCTATCAATCGTTCACTGCTTACTGATTTGCACAAGCTTGGAGGAGATCAACTGTTGGAAAAAAGGTGCTAGCAGGGTCTAAGCTGATAAAACCCCTCTTAGCAACTACTCACAGCCACTGATCTCACAGATGGTCCTAGGTAAGAAAAAAGGGGGACACACATCTTTTGTCGTATTGCAACACCACAAACTCATTCTAGCAATGAGATGGCTGCTTCTGGGGTCACAGAGCAAAAAGTGAAACGCACACAGCCCCAGTCCAATGGGTGAAGCTTATACTTGTAAGATCTTCCAACTCCCACATATCTCATCCTGTCATTTTAATTTCTATTGTTTGTAAATGGAGATAAACCTTGCTTGAACCTGCCAAGCCATGCACAGTGGTGCTTCAATAGCATTGGTGAGACTGAAAGAGTGCAGAAAAATAAAGCCTTCTTTCTGTAAGCATGTGGACCATTGCTCTCTTATAGCCCCACATACTCCTTATGTAGAAGACTGATGCATGAGCAACCCTAAGAAGAGAACAACCTTTAAAATTCCTGTTGAGACTTGAGAGTGGTAGACAGAACACTGCTCAAGACAATCCCTTGTCCTGCTAAAACCTAAGCTAAATGAGTTCTTGGACTAGTGTCACTCTAGGAGCTTGGTCACCTGAATTTTGTTTGTGCATTAAAGGTCATACTATGCACTGCATTAAGGTCTGGGTGCAAGCCAAGGGTCAAGTGATTTATGTGCTTAGATACAGCTTTTCTCTCTGAAAGCATCCTGAATCCAAAGTGGCCAAGAACTGTTAATGCTGCTTCCTCTGGCACTACAAGAAGGAACCCCAGAGGGAGTGGTGGTGTGGGTGTGGTGTGTGCTTGTGTATGTGGGGTTTGCAAGGTTGGAAATGATGCACTCAAATGGAGGGGAAAGTCCTGCAAGGGTAAAGCATCTGTGACGTAGCTTTTCCTGTGGTTACAGGTGGACTTGAGCTTCTCTCCTTCTGAAGGCCTGCCTTCCTCTGATGCTCACTTGCTGTTCAGAGCCTCCCCAAACTCTCTCTGTGCTGTTCGTGCTGTGGACAAGAGTGTTCTCCTCATGAAGCCAGAAGCTGACCTGTCACCCAGCTCTGTAAGTGCTTAGTCTGTGGAGCAAGTCAGAGCCTGGTCGGAGCAAGTGCAGCCCAGTGCTGGAGTGGAAACACTGGACAGTCCCTCTTGTCAATCCTGACATGGGAAAGCTGCCCTGTGCCGTTTCTTGTCTTCTTCCAGTGGGCAAAAAGATGAGACCTGTGCAGCAGCTGTTTCTTAGTGGTTTTGCGCAACAGTAGGGGTGGCATTTAGCAAGCTCTTTAAAGGAAGCTCTGCTTCTCTTGGCCTTAGTAAACTTGTATAGTTGATAATTTTTCATTTTTTCTCTCTAGCCATAGATTAAATTTTTGGAGTAGCACCTGGAAGTGTCAGAGAGTGTATTCCCCTCATGCCAAGCAGCAAATGACAATCCCTGAGTAGGGACAAAGTGCTGCAGACAGGCTGACCAATGTCATTTTTTATATATTTGAGCCATAATAACCAGAGGAACACGCTGTCCATAACAAAAGAGGCAGTATCTCCAAATTTGGATCTCTTTTTTGACTTCCAAATTCCCATTGCCTCCACCACAGGGAGGACCATGGCAATGTGGATATATCTGCTTCCATACAACTTCCTCAGTTGTGTTTTGTGACAGTGGACACTGAAAATGCCAAATGCCCTGGCTCTTTCTGCCTAGGTGTATAGTTTGCTGCCAGTGAAGGAACGGCGTGACAATCACGATGGTCCAGATGTGCTCTTGGAGGAGCCCCCAGAGAATTGCATCCCCTTGAAGAAGATAGTTCTGAATGGGACCACCTATTCTCCAGTAGTGGAGATGAATGAAGAGGACACTTACAGCATCCTAAAGGTATAGCCCTCTTGCATGGTTAGGGAGTGGAGTGGGGGAAGGACTGAGAATGCTTAAGCTTTCTGTGGCATGATACAATGTTACAAGGGAAGAGTTTGTGAATCTGAATGATCTGACACTAATTTTTATCCAGAGAGAAGTTCAGTGAGAGTCATAAGCTTCACCTGTCTTTGCCAGCTTTGCTTCCCACTTGGTGGAAAAGAGATCAGGCTCAAAGTTTTCTTCTTATAGGAAAAGCTTTGAGGCTGACTTGAAATGAGGTTCTAACAAGAGATAAAAAATCCTGTGCCATTACAGTTACTCACAATAAATCAATACATTCTTGAGCTGCACTGTAGCCACAGACATTTCCTTCCAGAGAGAAAACTCTGTATCTACTCCCTGGCTCATCCTGACCCTTAAGCTGCAATTGGACTGGAACCAGTGACCTAGAAACAGAGGGAATCTATTCTTTGGTCTCTCTGGGCCACCCAGGCACTCAGGCCCAAGGTTAGGGGGGTCATCTGTTCAATCCACAAACAATAACAGCTTCTCCTTTTAAGGCAGTAAAATACCAATGTCAGGCATGCTGTGTAAACCCCAACAGGAACCAGTAACAAAAAAACATGTTGGGTTTCTCTCCCATAGGAAATGGGTTTAAAGATTTTCACAAATACCAAGGTGAGAAAACCTTGGTATTGCAGCTCTGAGGATTACATGCTTAGAGGAGTCCGCCCTGGATCGCCTGAAGCCATGTCTGCAGCACCTACATATGCAATGAGGACAAGTGGTAAAGAAATGGGGTTTTGTTATCACCTCTGTTCTGAGCAAAGATCCTGTCTGTATTTTGGGGTGAATACTTAAAACAGGAGCTGGGCTTGTGAATTGAACCCTTGGGAGTAGTACTGAATTGGTGGGTTCACAGATTTCTGCTTCTACGTCATTGTAGGGTTTATCTCTTTTGCTGGGTTGTGAAGGTCTACAGAAGAGCTTTGATAATTTCACATTACAGGTCAGCAGAACTAGGTAGTTTTCAAAGACTCTGGCAGAGCAGAGGATATTATTCTACTACTGAATCCTCTGTCCATTAGGCTTTTACAGTAGACTTCTTTTCCTGGATATCACTTCAGGGATCTCCACTACAACTTTCAGTCTGTCCTCATTGACTCATCCAGTTTTACGTATGGTCAAAACCAGATGAAGTGGATGACAAAATTTTCAGTGACAAGCTGGTAGACTTAGAATGTTATCCAAATGTAGAAATTAATTTAGCCAAAGTAAAGATGACCAAAACTAGAATTTAGTGAAGAACTTTTCTTCTTTATCTGTTTGGGTGGATTCTCTTTCTGTTTGTAAACAAGTGAACCAAGTACCACACACCACATCTTTGCTTTCCAGTTGTTCAAAACCAAAGTAAAACAAAGTCTTATTTTTAACCAAACTTCATCTCAAACTCAGAATATTTTCTTGGGAATAATTTTTGCATGTGAAAATTTTCTATTAGTCAAAAAGTCTATTTTTACCCCTCCTAAATTCCAGTTGCATGTTTTTAGTTTGAGCATCTTCATCCTAGTTCTTCAGGAGGCCATAGATTTGGCAGGGAAGTGGTTTTGTGAAGCATGATGACCTTACAAAAAACACTACAACAGAGGGATGTTCCTTGCTACCTGGCCTAATAGGATGGAGAAGGACATCATGTTAAGACTGTACCTGAAGGCAAAAGGCTGCTTGCACAGAAGGTCATAAATAGCTCTTTGCTCTACCATCCTTGTTTCAAACTTGTGAAGTGCTGCTCCACAAAGTTTGAGGTTCACAGGAGACCAGCAGGAAATAATGGAAGGCTAGCTCTTCTTGCTAATAAGCCCTGACCCTGAAACTTCACTGCTCATGGTACCAGTGCTTACTACAGCCACAGCAAATATCAACTCCCAGAACAGCTTCTGATGCCATATAGATGGCCACTTTCTTAGACCAAAGCATGATGCTGATGTAGATCTTGCTTGTTTGGTATCATCAGTAGTTGATTTCTTTTCCCTCTCATCACATTCAGGCCGCCAGCGAGGTATGGTTTATGAAAAGTTAAGCACTCCTGAACTGCTGACAGAGACAGTCCGAAAGTACTTCCCAGAAACTTGGATTTGGAGTTTAGTGTCTATAAGGTGAGCACCTTGGGCTAGTTCTTTCCTTTTTAATAAATCTGGTTTTATAAGGTGAAAACATGAATCCCCACATGTTTGCCAAGCCTTTTAAATGCCAAAAAGTCCTTCACTGTTTGCAGAGATCACATGGAAATCCTCTGAGATGGAATTACCTTAAGCCATGATTAGGTTGTCCAAGGAGTGGCTATGGAAGAAGATATATGGTGGCCCTATAATAACAAACATACTGTGCCCCATCATTCACACAGGCAGTACAAAGGGGTACAGATAGTCACCAGAATGCCATAAAAATTATCCCTTTATCCTTGCTGTCTGTGCTTCACCAGCTCTGAGGGAAATGCTGATCTAGATGTGACCATCCCTGACACCATCACCGAGTGGAAAGCCAATGCATTCTGCACTTCAGCAGACATGGGCTTTGGTCTGTCCCCGACAGTGTCCCTCAGGGCCTTCCAGCCCTTCTTTGTAGAGCTCACCATGCCCTACTCTGTGGTGCGTGGTGAGTCCTTCACACTGAAAGCCACCGTTTTCAACTACCTGACCGCCTGCATCAGGGTAAGGAAGGTTTAAATCCTCCTCTGTACTTGTGTACCTTCTTGAACACCACTTGCCTTCACCTAGCCTTCTCATCTTATCTCTGTGTATCCCTAGACCCTTCACCCCTGAATTTCTTATGTTATTCCTCCTATATACTCCAAACGCAGAACCCACCACTCCAGCTCCCTGCTCCTTTGCTACTGAAGAAACAACTATGGCTATGGCTTCCTAGCTGCCTGTCTCTCATGATCACCTCTCCCTGACTGTGTCTCTTTCTACAACTGGCAGGTCAGTGTGACTCTGGCTCAGTCTACTCATTTTGTGGTGACTCCGGTGGAAAAGGAGGAAGAATCATATTGTCTCTGTGAGAATGGGAGAAAAACCGTGGCTTGGCTGGTGACTCCTAGATCTCTAGGTAAAGGCCTCAGGATGCTGAAATCAGTGGGAAAGGTTTCTTTGTGCTATTTTGCCCACGCAGTATTGGGTGTTAGAGCAACACGGTTTTCCTGGGAAGCACTGCAGCTGTCTGTCTTATCTTGAGCTATTTGTGAGACAAAGGCTGGTGTACTCAGAGTGTATAAGGCTGTGTCTGGCACCACATGCAGTACCATCAAGCCTTACAGCCCTCGGACAACATCTTCTGAAGCCAGAGACATTGCTGACCAGCAGAGATGCTCTGTCAGCTCCATTCCTCCCAGAGATTAGACAATTACTCCATGGGATCTTCATACTTCATTTTCATTGTTGTTATATGCTGTGGTGTTCACGTGATGTAGCAGTGTTTTGAATAGCAGTGAGGCTGGTGAGTACCACAACTGTGGTGTCCTAGGTTCTGGAAAAGCGTCAGCAAAATAGAGGCACATTTCAGTGGCAGTGCAGCTCATCTGCCCCAGGACGGCTTCTGATATAGACAGCTATGTTCTTGTGGGAAAGAAGCAGAACTCAGGTGTGATGGAATATTCCCATCCATGAGCCTGCAAGTTGAAACTCCTGGAGGTGGCAGTGATTCCCATTGCCTGGCACTGCCCAACAGGCCTGGCTGACCCCTCTTTCCTCTAGGGCAGGTGGAGTTCTCGGTAAGCACTGAGGCCCTGCAGAACCAGCAGCCCTGTGGGAACGCCATCGTGGAGACCCCTGAGAAAGGGCGGAAGGACACGGTCATTAGACAGCTGCTGGTGGAGGTATGTAGGCTGTGGAAAGGGAGGACTGAGCCTTCCCACAGGCTAGTGCAATTGATGCAATTGGACAGGATGCTAGATCTAGGCTCATCTAGACTCCCTTTGCCATGAAAGGCTGGACCAGCTGATCTTTCAACGTTCCTTCTAACCTGGGCTGGTCTATGATTCTGTGAGATCACTACACAGCATGGCAATATGGTGGTCTTACATAATCTTTATACTTTGTCAGGGCTTGATAAAGACTGTAGCTTAATAATGCTGTGCAATGTGTCTTTCAGTGCTCTAAACTTTCCCTATCTCCTACTGTAGCAGGACTCCTACTCCAATACATTCTTCTCTTTATCTCCTACCTGTCACTTCTGATTTCAACACATGCTCTTTGCAGCCTCTCCTCTCCTTTTGAGATGCATCCAGTAAGTTTGCCAGTCAGCAGATACTGCCTCTCTGCTAGTTGAGTAGCCAAGCAAACTGCCTTTTAAACTGAGTGTTATGCAGCTTGGATTTGCTACCATAGTCTGGCACCAGGATGAAGGTGGAGCATTCACAAGCACCTAGGGGAATTCAAGGCCTGTAGAGCCTCATAACTCCAGGTATTATAAAAGTCTGTGAAAACATGTTAAAATTTTACAGCTTATCCATTTCCCGTGGCAAGAAGAGTCGCTGGTATGATGTGGTATAGAAGGAAATATTAGGTGGCAGTATTGCATGTTCTTTATAGGAAAACGCCAGTTTATTATACTGGGTGTGACATTCTGGCAGGTAGATTCTATGTTCTTAGCTTTTCTCTGTATCATAAACCCCTCTAATATTTGCCTACTATGTTGTTGTTACCAGATATTTGTGTACAACATCTTCCCATTTGATTATTAACAGACACAGGGTTGTTTTTTTTTTCCCAGAGTATCTGCAGCATTATGATAAATAGCACTGCAGACATCTCTTCAGGACAGCCCTCTAGAGCTACTGTAAGCTTTTGCTAACAAAGGCACTTGCTGTAATGCTGCAGTCCTTTTGTTACAAGGATGTTAAGTGTCTCTTGCTGCATACAATAGTTGCAGGTCATCCATCTAATAGTCCTGCAGCGTTCTCTCCTTTTCCTGTCCCTTCTCCACATACAACACCAGTCAGTTAGGATCATGTTTCTTTTACTTGCTTAAATTATTATTTCAAGGCTCCGTATTTCAGAGAGTCTTTGTGACTGCCTCTCCTTCTTCAGTTCACTCACTTTTCTTTTCACATATCCCTCCATCCTTGTTAAGGATTTGTCTGTCTGTATTTCCTGTCTCACTAACTTCCCACCTCTCTTGTTTTCCTTCATCCCACTCAAGCCTGAAGGAGTTGAGAAGGAAACAGCCCAGAACTCTGTGCTCTGTGTAAAAGGTAAAGTCCACTCTCCCCACTCACTCCATTCATTCCTGTGTGATTTGATGGGTGGGACATACCTGAAGGAGGAAGATAGTGCTGCCTCTATCATATTCCAGATAGGTTGATATATTTAGGTAGTCAAAACATGCTCCCATCAGTTGGGAGTCTGAGATGTAAGACAGAAGAAAGCTCTAGAGAATGGATCATACTGCTTAAGCATTAGGGTATGAACACAGATTTCGCATGACTGTTTGCATCCCTGTTCTCTTGTGTGCTGACATTGGAGTTACAGGCACTGTCCCCTGTTTTCTAGCACACCCTTGAAAAAGCTGTAGAGACAGGACCTACAGTGCCTAACAGTGGCCGGGGGTGTTTTCATGCAGATGTTGCCTTATAGCCAGGGAAAAGCGAAGTGACCGAAGCCAGGGCATTTCTAATGGTTCTAAATGTTCCTGTTGTTTCACTGAGGTCCCCTCCCCTTCCATTAGCTAGTGCTTGGGACTGCACTGAAGCTGTCCGGGTCTTGTTTCTCTCTCAGGAGTGCCTGTGAAAGAGAAGTTTTCCCTTTTGCTACCCTCAAATGTGGTACGAGACTCAGGCAGAGCATATTTCTCAGTGCTGGGTGAGTAAGCAGCCTGGCAGAAGAACCATGTGTTGTTTCTGCCCCTCTATGTTGACCTTCTACCTTACAGCTTTTTTTCCTCATTTCCAGCATACCTCACTCCTGTCTTTGATTCCTTCTGTCTTAAGCACTTTCCCTTCAGTTGTGCTCTTCCTTTTCCCCTTTCTGCATGTCCTCTTGTTCAGGGTTCTCTGCCGGTACCTTTCTCTTATTTCCTTCTTTTCCTTTTCTCTGCTGTTGTGTGTTTCATTCCAGGATCTTTATCAATCCAGATTTTCTTTTGTTCTTCTCTGTCATCTCCTGCTTTCCCTAGTTCAGTAGCTCTCTCTGATTCTGATAGCCAGCCCTGAGTACTGTTAATACCCCTCTGCTATCTCCTGCTTTCCAGGCGACATCATGGGCACTGCCATGCAGAACCTGCACCAGCTCCTCCAGATGCCATTTGGCTGTGGGGAGCAGAACATGGTTCTTTTTGCACCCAACATCTATGTCCTGGACTACCTGAACAAGACAGGGCAGCTGAGTGAGGAGGTCAAATCCAAGGCCATTGGATACTTAGTGAGCGGTAAGCTGGGTGGGACATGGCTTTTGCTTCTGCGTTGGCTTTTTTCCAGATCCTGTCTAGGGTGATTCTGTTAAATATTGGCTAGATGTGGAAAGAGATCTTCTCCCATGCACAGAGGTTCTCTGCTGAATGCCCAAGAAGGCCCTTCACTGGTTTTGTCTTTATTATTTTATGTTGCTTAAGCATTAGAGTACCTGATCATTGCGCCCACTTTTCTCTGCTCCCTAATTGGGTTGCAAGGCAGTGCAGAGTTGTGAGGTGACCTGCTACAGTGACTTGTCCCTTGTCATTAATATGTCCTGCCTTCCTTCTGAAGAAAGACAGGTATTGGGTTCTCCTCATGCAGAACAAGCAGTGTGTGGAGGTGGGGACGTACCAGTACTTCTTACTGGCTAGGATAGGACTGACCTACTCCTGTCTCCTTTGCCTTTGCTGATACAGCTGTTTTTCTGTTCCCCCATCCTTCAGCAGACCTTCTCTGGCATCTGAATCCTGCTTTAACTCTCCATTACAGGTTATCAGAGGCAGCTGAACTACAAGCACACGGATGGCTCCTACAGTACCTTTGGACCACGTTATGGCCAAAGAGGAAACACCTGGTGAGATTTCGGTGTCACCTATGCCTTCTGTATATGCTCCTCTTTCTCACCTACACCTTTATAATACATGCTGCTTGACAGTAAATAGGAAATGCTGTGGTAGACCAGCAGGCTTTCCAGAGCTGGTGTGGTCCCTGTGCTGCCTCCTACTCGATAAAATAGGTTGCATCAGCCAGTTATGTAGCTAAGGCACATCCTCCCACCAGTAGCTGTGAGGACCATGACAGAAAAGAAGGAAATGGAGATAAACTGGGGAAGAAGGGAGCAGGGTTTCACATCCTGACTGAGGAAGATTGAAGAGTTGCAGTGGCAGCTCTCCTAGACTAGCATCTGCTGAGAATGCTGCTGGGAAAGGTGTTTCCATGTACGTGGAAAGGATTATTATCCAAGATCAGTGCTGTATGTATTGTTTTTTCAAGAGTATTTGTGTGTTACTAAGCAAAGACAGCCTGGAGGAGCGTGTGTGTTGCCAGTGTGACTTTTTGCAAAGTTTTGAGTTGCTGCAGCATATTATTGCCATGCATTTTCAACTTTAGGTAAGGGTAAGAATAGATGAATTCATCATCTTTGGTTTGCTTTTAGTTTCTGAAACAGTACTTGGCTCATGACAGCATGTTGGCTTCTCACCCCATGCTTGCTTCTTCTCCATAACTGCTTCTAATAACTCTAGTAAAAACTCTTTTAATGTGTTCTTCTTTACTTTAAAATTCCAGGGAGATCTGGGAAACCCATGAGGCACAGATTTCTAGTGCAGGAGTACTGCCAGCAAACCATGAGCTAGCAGGGATTTAATTATTCTTCCATATCATTTTAAGTGTTATTATTATGCAGGTGTTGAGCTAACTGGCATGCAATTCTTTACTTTTTCCAAAGATATGTTTTTAAAATATAGATCAACAATCACTGTCCTTCAAACTGTAGCCTCAACACAAAGGGAGCACAGGGTTTTATGAGCTGAGAGGGATAAGAAGTTAAGGTGGGAAGCAGGTTTTTGACAGATATTTTGAGGTGAAGATAAAATATGCACGTGGACTGACTAATTGACCAACAGTTCCCTAGGCCTTCTTGCCTTTCTCCAGACAGATGATGTGCACGTGGGCTCTGTCACCTGAGATGGACAACTGGCCTGCTCAAGCCCTTTCACTGCTCTTTCTCCCTTTCAGGCTCACAGCCTTTGTCCTCAAGTCCTTTGCCCAGGCCCGGCCTCACATCTTCATAGATGAGAAGCACATCCAGGATGCTTTGGTCTGGCTGTCCTACAAACAGAAGGAGAACGGCTGTTTCCGTAGTTCTGGGACTCTCCTGAACAATGCCATGAAGGTAACATGTCTGCCTGGTTGTTTTTGTGTGAGGCTAGAACGTGACCATAAGTCAGATGGGTCCAGTTGTGCTTCTTGAGCATACAGGCAGATGGGAAATTCCCATGTCAACGACAGGCACTAGGGATCCAGATGCCATTCTGTATGATCACCACCATAGGAAGGAGAATGAACGCTAATCTGCGCTTTGTAAGTGATACTGATACCTCCACATCAGCTGCAAGGGTAGTAGGCAAGCTTAGAGTTTACAATGCTGAATAAAGTACTCCCACTAGAGGGGAAGAAAAGACTGAAGACAAGAAGCTAGGTTAGGTCAGCATCTACCTTCATGTTTCCTTGCAGGGTGGAGTGGACAATGAGGTCTCACTGACAGCCTACATCACCATCGCATTGCTGGAGATTCCTCTGCCTGTAACGGTATGTGACTGCACCTTAACTTGAATCAGTTATGTTGTGTCAGTCTATAACGATGCAATACTGCCGAGAATTTGTTCCCAATGGGAAAAAAAGGACTTGCTTGTTGAGCCCTGTGATATAAGAGTTACGTGCTGGCAATTTTGGTATTTCTGGAACATATTGTACCCTACTTGTTCCTAGACCTGGTTCTGGCAGACACATACTTAAAGTACAGTGGAATGATGTGATGTTAGTAAGGCAAAAAATTATCTACCCCAGCCATTTAATCACTGATTGTCTCTCCCCAGCACTCAGTGG
>VZZY01001538.1:0-14791 GCA_013400335.1 Eurystomus gularis
CTGCTGGCTCAGCACTGACGGCGGGGGAATGGGACGGGATGGGCTTCCAGCTGGTTGCACAAGACCCCGAACGGCAAGAAACTCCGTGGTGCTGCAGCCTGTGCCAACGCGCCTTCCCTGCCGCTCGTATCCGGCGCGAAAGCTGTGGCAGATCTGCTCTCCCCGGGCTGCCATCCCACCTCCCACCCTCCTGCTGCCAGATCCAGAGGTGTCTCACACCAGCCGAGGGACAGAAATCCTCTCTTGGCCGAAGGCTTCCCCATCCCCACGCTCTTCCGTGCCCACCCCGTGGGTGAGCTGGGGCTCCTGCTGTCTCCTTCCCTCTCCTCGCTCTGCTTCTGCAGAGCTGAGAAGTGTGAGGATAACGTGCATGAAGACCGTGTGCCTCCCCAGCAACAGAGGCAAGTGCCTACCATGGAAGGGCACGTTACTGACAGTAAGTGAGGTTTGATCTCGTAGCTGGAGCCAAAAGAAGACAATTCCCTTCCAAAATAATTTGATTGTAGGGAGGACTGTTGAAGGAAGGAGGCCATGTCTTGAGGCAGAAGAAAGGAGTTGGGAATAATAAGAATAAAAAGTCAGTTTCTGAGAAGAAAGTCGTATTTACGGTGGGCATAGATTTGAGTCTAGGGGGCAGAAATTTTGGCCAATGACCCAATAGCAGGGAAGCGGGATTAAATATTAATGTGTTAATTAACCCTGTAATCCTTCTCTGAAACATTTCTCACAGCCCCCGTGCCAAAACTGGGATGCTGTTCAAGAGAAAACAGGTCAGCTTCTTGAAAGGTGAACCAAGGCTGCTTACAGAGGCACCTTCTGTCAGGCGCAGGAAGGTGGAATCCCATTACCGTCTGCAAATTAAGCCTCTGGGGACCCATCTCAAACAGAAGAGGAAGGCTGTGAGCTCTGCTGCCTGTGCTGAGGACAGTAGCTGCCGCCAGGAGATTTTGAGGATGGGGTGCTGGCGAGCCCACGGCACAAAAGTGCTGCGAACCGCAATAGAGAAGTGTAGGAGGGAAGTGAAAGTTGTTGGGTTTCCAGCTGAGGTGCCCTGTACTTGAGGTACCCGCGCCGCTGCGCACTTCACGGCAGCTGTGAATACTTCAGCCTTGAAATACCGGGGTCTGGACAAAGGCAGTTGGGGTGTCATTTCAGAGCACAGAGGAATAAACCCCTGCAGATCACTGCCACCAGGCTTTATCTGTAGGGTTCCTGGGTTGCAGTAGAATTGCTCTGGATGGAGCTGCATCCTGTTGTGCCAGGCAAGTCTTAGGGAAATGTGTGCGTGGCACTAACTGGGGAGGGAGGGGCTGTGGTGGTCGGTTGCCTTTTTGAAGACCACCTTTCTAAACCAGCTCTCACCCACTGTAATTTTCCTACGTAACAATGAAACCAGCCTGTGTCCACCCCACGCCATTGCTGCTGCTTGGGCCCTGTGGGCACCGCGGCAGGAACTGCACAGCCTGCCTTCAGCTCTTCGGCCAGAGTTATCTGCAGCCCGGGCAGGCACCGGAGGCGGAGCCTCCAAAAATGGAAGCCTACCTTTCTTTGCAGTAATAAATCTGCCTGCATCTGCTACTGGGCAGGTGGACAGTGGAGCACGAACCACAGAACTTCTGCCTGGAGAAAAGGAGGAATCGGTGGTGAAAGGGTATTTCAACGTATCCACATGGCAAATACATGAGACACAACCCCCAGGTTTGCTCTGGCCACTGGTGCCTGCTAATGGTCTGCAAGCTTGCAGGTGGCTTTTGACCCTGGTCCACCACCCTTTGCACCCTTCCAAATATTTAATATCTTCATGTGTCTGGCCGTTGCCTGGGCATCTGTCCAAGCCCTCCAATGAAAGGCCAGGAGAGAGAATCGGTTTTCTATTTCTGGCTTTGCAACTTAACACCTGCCCAATCTGTGTCAAGTCATTTGGGGCCAGATTCTTAAAGAGTGGACTCCTCATTTTGGGTTCCTCTTGGTGTACAGCTATAGCTTTAGATGCCTTCAAAATTTAATTCCTCAGTTCCCTGCTCAGCAGGGAGCATAAAATCTATGGCACCTTCCACGTTTTTGTGTGAAAGATTTCCTACTGCTTTGCACACTTGTATGCGCCTTAATTTTGATGCTGTTGAGTAATGTCCTTGACTGACCCACTGGACATTGGATGTTCCTCTACTTTGCCTACAGGGCTCAAGCCCGAGCCTCAAAATGTGCTTCTTGGATCAAAATCCACACAAAACATTGATAATGCTTTCTAGCTAATAGGACAGCGCGAGAGCTGATTTATCACCGTTGTCAAGTGTGTCATGATCCTAGGGAGATCCTAGGGAGAAAAGCGGCATAAAACCACAGAGCTAAGATGTTCGGGAGGGCTTGGTGACAGACACGTGTGCCTTCAAAAAAATGTTACACTGTTGCTTAATTAGCTCAAACCACCATTCTTTGTGCCACAGATGCACTTCCCCATAGCTAAGTGCAGCAAGGATTTCCAAAGAATTAAGCAAAACCTTGTAGAGCCGGCAGCCTGCAGCTCCAGGCTTGGCTCTGCATTTATAAGCCTCAATGAAGGCAGCCCGGTTTCCGCAGATGCCCAGTACCCACAGACCCCACTTTGATTTGGGCGATTTTACACAGATTGAAGAGTAGAGCTTTTAGCAGAAGTCCTCACCTGAAGACTGTGGGAGAGGAGCCAACTCCTGTGTGATGCTTGCCCACCTTCTGGTGGGAGCCACGAAGGTCCTTGGGAGGCAAAGTCACTGCACTCCTTTTATTCAGTAGTCAACAGTGCTGAGCTAAACTTTGGAAAGCATTTTTTGAAATCCTCTCCCCCGTCTGGAAAGATTTAAGGCTGGCTTAGAAACTGTCTCGTCTTCAAACAGCCCTTGCCCAGGGTCGCGTTGCTTTATCAAAAATAAACGGAAGAGGGACAAAAGGAGGGAAAGACAGAACAGACTTTCAAATAGTTGTGTTTGTGGAATGGTAATACTCTGTTAAAATTATTCCTCAGCTTGGAGCAAATTAAAGTGATCTTTGCTCCACAAATTGATACTAACGCTATGGTTGTTTATTGTGTTTTGGTAATATCACATGGGAATAAAAATATCAACTCTTACCCATTCAGATAGCAGAGATGTAATTGTTTGAGCAACAGCAACAGCTGTTTCTCATGTCCTCAGAAATAATTGGTAGTTACAGAGGCTGTTTAAATGTGAGAAAATCACTGCGGTTTTCTAATTAGTTTATTTTTAAGGAAAAACATAACTGCCCTTTGCTACGAAGGTGAAGGTTTCAGGTGGGATGGAGGGATAGCAGTGTAAGCACCTGATTTATTGTGACATTAAACAGATAGTAAAACCAGAGGCTTATAAATATTAAGATCTTAATCTCACAGCAGAACTCCACTGGGGGAAAGCCAGAGACAAATAAGGCTTTGCCTGAAACTTGCTGTAGGGTCGGGGCCCCAGCGTGCCGTGTTACAGAGCAGGATGACTGTGCGGAGAGGGTATGAACACAAGCAGCTGGCTCTGACAGTAGCATTCTATGAGATTCATTAGAGAACTTTGAGGCACTCTGCGGCTATTTTTAGTGCATAAATTCATAAAAGTCTCTCTTTGGGTGCAGCCTAATTCAGAAACACCTTAAATCCACAAACATCTAATGTGGTGGGACTGGGAAAGCTCCCTGGCTGCCTGCATGTCTGCTCTCAGGCGTGACCAGCACTGCAGACAGCTTGGGAGCAACCAGCAGCAAGGCCCCTGTCTGGCACCTTGCTCCCCATGCACAGAGCTGGTGGTCTCCCTGGTCCCCACCTGGGTTTCTCTTTTCTCTCAGTACACACCAGGAAGAGCCTTGGCCAGCGGCTGCTCTGGTGAAGGGCCTCCCCTGGCTTGCACCAGCCAGCTGGGCAGGAGGGTGAGCAAAGGGAGCAGCATCCTGCCAGAAGCCCTGCAGAGGTGCGGTGCCAGCTTTGGGAAAGAGCTGGCAAACGCTGCTCGCTTTGCGAGTGAGTTCATGGCTGGGAATCTCCAAGGAGGGGAAAGGGAGGCATTTAGCGACTGCACGCGGCACGACCCTATCCCCCCTTATTTCATAGGGGCTTTTTTAATGAGTGCTCTGCCTCGCATGTCCTTGGGTTTTCCTGGCGGTTCCCTCCCCTCCTGTGCTGGGTGGGGAGCATGTGGTGGCTTGTGTGGCCTGCAAGGCGTCTGCTCGTAGCCAGCTGGGCCTGCGGCTTCACTGGGACAAAGAGTCAGCTCGAAGGGCTCCTCAGACACGAGTGGCAGGGCTCTTGCCCACAGCACGTGCTTTCTCTGCAGGCTGCCTAATAAACACTGTTCCACGGCAAAGGCAGGCTGGCGGAGGGAGCCGTGGCTCTTAGGCGGGTGCTCTCCCTGCAAGCACCAGCAGTCTTAGCAGAGCCTAGTTATTGGTGGCTTCTTCCTTCGAGGAGTAATAACTTCCAGATTTACTCCCTTTCTAACTGAGCATCTTTCAAAGTGGGTGTAGAACTATTTAAATAGCTTCTGTGGAGGTGGGATGAGAAATTGCTCTTATTCCGTAGTCTGCAATCAGCACCAAACAAGTACTTTTCTCCACTGCACACACAAACAGGCAAGCATCCGCCAGCAGCCTCAGCACTTCAGATCTGATCTTCTGCTAGCTGGTGTAAGACACGAGGAATTCCACTAACATCAACAGAGTTTCAACAATGTAGTTTTAATTTTGTTTTTAATCTAGTTAAATCTCTATATTTTTTTTTTACCCCAGGGCCTCCTCAGTGACTGCACTCCCGGAGGAGGTGCATGGGCAGTGCCAACCTGCTGCAGCCCTTGCTGTTCAGTGTAGCTGGGACACACCGTGGTTCTGCACGGCCCTTCACCTGGGTTTTGGGAGCATTAAGGAACAGCTCTGTGACCCGCTTCTTCCCAGCTAGCCAAACGCATCCTCCTGCACCAGAGAGAGAAGCTTGCAGCATCCCTGGAGGAGGTGGAGGCTGCGGGTGTCTTGGGTTGCCCTCCTAGGG
Organism: Eurystomus gularis; assembly: GCA_013400335.1. Lineage (NCBI taxonomy): Eukaryota > Metazoa > Chordata > Aves > Coraciiformes > Coraciidae > Eurystomus > Eurystomus gularis. Next base: position 5,015 of record VZZY01001538.1, read on the forward strand.
CATCTGAACTTGGGCTCTTTGCTTTGCCAGCTCACCTGTGGGAAGAGCCTCAAATCTGAGGGCTGATCACTTTGGCAGAACAGACTCAGTGAAAGGTAAATGTAAAGAGTGCAAGGCCCAAAACTCATCCCTGCTTGGACAAAGCAGAAATGTGGTGGGGAGCAAAGAGTACAAAGAAGCCCCAGGCCTTCAGGAGTGGTGGAGTCAGAGGAGAGCCAGCCTCTCTGGTGGCTTTCAGAGAGAGCCCCTGCCCGTACAGAATGGAAGTGCAGCCACTCAGCCCGGCAAACCCCAACAAAAGTTTAGGCCCTTGCTGAGTCACTTCTGTAGCTGGCGATGTGAGGTATTTTCGTGCACCAATTTTTTTTTCTTTTGGTGCAAACATGGGTGGCAATCTGATTAGCTTATGATTCATGATTTGGCCACTATCCCTACTTCCCCCGGTCCCCACCTGTTCAAATAACTACTACTGTAATGTAGGCTGTTAACTTGAACTAACTTTTCCAACCCCTTTTGTAAATGAGCTCTGGAAGCTGCTTTAAGTCTCATCCATGGGCAGAAGTTACAATAGTTTAACTTAGATGCTTTTAAAACCAACTCAACCTGTTGCAAAACTCTATATGGGCATTTAGGAAGAAACGAGTTCACTTTGAGCTGTTCCTGATCAGCTAACACCGTGATCAGACACGCTGTTCTGGACGAGCCTGGTTTCCAGCCCCTGCTGCTCGTCAGTACTTGCCAAAGGCCATCCCCTCCCCAGCTCTGCCGCGCAGAAATACTGCTCCTCACCCAGTCCCGGCAGCAGGAGCCAGGTGAGTGAACCCTCCTGTTCAAGGAGTCACAGCTGATCTGGAATGCTGTGACTGGGTGGGGTAAAGAGACATTGCTCTGTGCAGTTCGCCAGACCCCAGCAGAGCAGAGGGAAAGTCTGCATGAGCAGCCACAGTGGGTTGAGGCTGGTGACTTGAGCCAGCTCAGCTACCAGGCCCAGCAGCGAGCCTGACACTGCACCTTTGGTCACCTGGACCCATGCCCACTACTCACCACTGCAGTTAAACCAACCCAAGTAAGTTACACCACTGGCGCCATACGCCCTTTGCGCCAATTTAAACAGATCAGTCAAGCTCAGGGCAACTTCCCAAAAGACCTAAATTATGTAAGCAATACAACGCAATCAAAAAAAGAAAGAAAAATATGAAATGCTGGTACTGAACTCACCAGAAGATTGGTTTATTCTATTCCCCAACTGGCCAAGACATTGCAACAGAAAGGCTGGATAATTTTGAACCCTCATGAAAACCATTAGGCAAATCCTGACCTTGCCCAGTCCTCCTCTGATCACGCGTTCCTCTACATTCACCTGCCTCGTTCCCTGAACAACCCTCAATGGCTGGTTTGGTGCATTGTAGCGTGTTTAGCTCTCTCTTCCTCTACTGCAACAGATGTCCAATCCTTCTCCTGTAAATTCACCCTTCCTCGGTGGCAGGCCGGCAGGTTGGGGTTTGCATGCAGCGCCCCACGCCGTGGGCAGGATGCAGAGCCTCTGGACCTCCACGAACCAGCGCAAAGGCAGCAGGAAGAGGAGAGGTTGTGTGACCACGCTGCTACAGTCAGGATCCAGGTTTTGCACCAGGGGAGGCAGATGCTTTGCCTGTGGGTAAAAGCAGTAAGTTCACCGAGGAAGTGCCTCTCCATAGGTGGTGTGCTAATTTCACCCCTGGCAAACACCATTAATATAATACATCAAAGCTGGCTGCATTAATAGCAAACCAAGGGAAAGGATTTGCTATACATGCTAGCTACTTTTCAAATGCAAATGTCTGTTTTAAATCAGATTAAGACAGAAGGAAGCCTAGAGAATGCCAATAATTAATACACGATAAAGGAATAAACATCCAGGGCATCAAAAGGTAAAACGCAATCACAAAGATGAAAGTAATCCATCTTCTCCACGCAGCCCGCTCTGCTGCATGGAGTAAGCGGATGTGAGTCCCCATTCCCATTTCCATAGGTAGGCGGTGAGTGCAAACCCAAAGCAGATGCTGAGGAAATAAGAATCCTTAAGCTCAGCTGGGGAAGTGGAGAATGTCTGGGCAGGGCTCTCCGCACTCCAGACCCCCCAGATTTTGTGAGCCATGCTACTGTGGAGAGAGAGCCTTTAGTTGTCACTTCTATTCAATCGGCATGACCTCGGTCCCTTCACGGTGTGCACACCTAGCTTCTGTGGCTTTAAACCAGTGAGAAGGGTCTTGTTTGGGATCCCCACTGAGGGATGAATGGACCTCAGAAATATTTTGCCCTGGCTTCCCTGCCTCCTTTTCCACACGTGAAAAGCAGTCCAGCCTCTCCCCCCTCTCCCCTGCTCCCCCAAACCTGCATGTTGAGTTACAGTTGAGATTAAAGCAGGATGTATCTCATCTACCTTGAATCTTAAAAGAAAAGAAATGGGAAACTTGAGGGAAAATGTTAACAGACTCTATCCCCTTTTCATATTTCTTACAGTTCACACAGTGCTGCCATCAGATCCCCAGCAGTGCCCTGTGGTTTTACTTCCTTCTTCAGCTGATACTGAAATAGCAGCACTTACTCCGGCTTTATTAAGCTTGCGTAAGGCACCAAACTGTAGCAGGCCTTGCATATTGATTGTATCGGGAGATTAGCAGGCCTGACTTGCACACAGTCCATGCATGTGGGAAGCGAGCTTCTCTGAAGGCAGATAAACATCTCTGTTAATGTCTGAAAGCTGCTGCTCAGTGGTGAGTTCTGTCAGAGAACTGTGGCTGCTGGTTTCTCTGACTGGTCTATGTGCCAGTCCCTGGACTTAGAGGGTACTTACCTCACCAAGCACTTCTTTGTTTTCAGCCCTAGATACCAGAAAAGTAGCAGAAGTTTCTTCCTAGGCCTCTTAGGAGTTGTGTTGCTGAATTAAAGGTTCGCAAAGTGCTCCCAAGTCAGAACATATGTCTTAAAAGTAAAATCATTGAACCACAAAATGGTTTGGGATGCAAGGGACCTTCAAAGATCATCTAGTCCAACCCCCTGCTATAGACAGGGACATTTTGCACTAGAGCAGGTTGCTCAATAGCTCAAAGCCCTATCCATCCTGACCTTCAATGCTCCCAGGGAGGGGGCATCCACCACTTCTCTGGACAACCTGTTCCAGCGCATCACCTCCTCACTGTGAAAAAAACCAACATTTCCTTCTAATCCAAATCTACCCTCTTCTAATTTAACAGCATTACCCTTCGTCCTGTCACTACAGGCCCTGGTAAAAAGTGTCTCTCTCTCTTTCTTATAAGCCCCCTTTAAGTACTGGAAGGCTGCAATAAGGTCTCCCTGGAGCATCCCCCTCTTTAGGCTGGGCAACCCCAAATCTCTCAGCCTTTCCTCATAGGGAAGGTGTTCCAGCCCTCTGACCATTCTTGTGATCCTCCTCTGGACNTATGCCGAATAGATTTATGCCTGACCGAGTTCTTTTGCTCACTGTTTTAATAAGGCAGAAAAAATCATGTGGTCGGTTCACCACACACCTCCTCACTGTGAAAAAAAACAACATTTCCTTCTAATCCAAATCTACCCTCTTCTAATTTAACAGCATTACCCTTCGTCCTGTCACTACAGGCCCTGGTAAAAAGTGTCTCTCTCTCTTTCTTATAAGCCCCCTTTAAGTACTGGAAGGCTGCAATAAGGTCTCCCTGGAGCATCCCCCTCTTTAGGCTGGGCAACCCCAAATCTCTCAGCCTTTCCTCATAGGGAAGGTGTTCCAGCCCTCTGACCATTCTTGTGATCCTCCTCTGGACCTGCCTCAACAGGTCCATGTCTTTCCTATACTGGAAGCCACAGAGCTGGACACAGGATTCTAGGTGGGTTCTTGTAAGAGCAGAGTAGAGGAGGAGTATCACCTGGTGGCCACACATCTTCTTATGCAGCCCAGGATACGACTGGCTCCGGCACGCTTTCCCAGCTTGTAGTCATTGCAAATTATTACCAACTAAACAGTGAGGGTACTCTAAGCTCCTCTGTCCTGATTTATGAACATCTTCACATGGACAAAACCCTCTCACTGGCCCTTGGAAGTGCAAGAACACACTCTTTTAAAAATAAACTGAAAAATCATATGGTTCCCACGAGCCTGTTACATTTCTCTTTCTGATCTTCATTCAAACCCCACGTTGGGCTGAAGGGAGCCCTAGGCTCATCCACAGTGTGGACAGATGGACAGTGTGGGCAGCTCTCCCTTCCCACTTCACATGGCAGGGATGGAGGTTACTGACTCTGACGCCTGCTGATAAATCTGTGCTCCCTGCTGACAGAAGCAAAGGCAGTTCCAGTCATTCTGGGAGGAAAGCCCGCTGCAGCCCAGAGTGGCCATGGCATCAGAGAATCATAGAACCTCTGAGGCTGGAAAAGACCCAACCCATCGAGTCCAACCATGAAGTGCTGGGGCCTGAGCTGTGGGCCCCAAGCTGGAGCTGACCTGTGAATGAATCACAACCTAGCAGAATGTTTTGTTTTTCCTATTGGCTTCATGTTCCAGAGGCAGAATCTGGCCCACCTGTGTCTCTGTGGTTCCACCCTCACCCAGGTGGTTGTTGTTGTGGTGGTGGGCAAGGCCAGGGCTATTTTAACCAGGAGCCAATTAGTCAGAAGAGCTTCCTGTTGGGTGTGGGTTTTTTTGGGGCTGGTTGCATCTTGCTGAGCTCTCTCAGTGGTGTTCTTCCATGTGAAGGGCTACTGAGGAGCCATCTCTGTCTGTTGTGTCCAGCAGGCGATGCTGGCACCACAGTGGGCAGCGGAGGAGCTGGGCTCACAGGAACTTATGGCAGGACTGTCTGCAAGAAGACTTGTGAGGGGATGTTGCTGAGTTCAGCGTTGGCCTGTGTCATCAGGCAACTGATAGCAGCATAAAATGATGATGGCTGAACCAGCACAACAAACCATAAACCTAACACTGCCAAGTCCACCACTAAACCATGTCCTTAAGTGCCACACTTGCACATCTTTTAAATCCCTCCAGGGATGGTGACTCCACCACTTCCCTGGGCAGCCTGTTCCAGTGCTTGACAACCCTTCTGGAGAAGGTTTTCCTAATGTCCAATCTAGATCTTCCCTGGTACAATTTGAGGTAATTTCCTCTTGTCCTATTGCTTGTTACTTGGGAGAAGATGCTGATCCCCACCTCACTACAGCCTCCTTTTAGGAGGTCTCCCCTGATCCTCCTTTTCATCTTAATCACATGTAATGACAAAAATCCAGCCAATGCTCCCTGACTGATACTCTCCCACCCAGCTGGTGGGAACAATCAGAATGATTGAGTGACAACCAACCAGTCCTTGTCCAGCCCTTCCTCACTGCAGAGGACTCTGGCAAGTGTGCAAATCCAGATGTGATGGTACCATCTGTGCTGTCCAGATTGCATGAAGAGGAGATGCCAGTGCCACCAGCAGCATTAATTAAGTTAACAGCATGTTACTGCCCTCCTGCCAGCACCTATAGGTCTGCAGAGGCCACTGCAGCAGCCAGCAATGCCTGCAATCAGCAGTTATCCTTCTGAAGACAAGCTGGGCTGGCAGAGAGGACAGTCCTCTGGATCTTCTGAGGGAGCAGTACCTATCCCCTCAACCAGTGGTTATTGGGGCTTGACCATACCCCTGTTGACAATACTGAAGCCTTCTGGCAGATTGCAGGCATCAGCATGGACTCTGATCTTTGGCTGCTGCCCAGAGAGAATGATTAATCACTCCAACACACTTATCCTAAGCAAGTCTAAACAAGTAGTGCTCCAGCATTGAGAACTTCAAGTAATATCGAAGTTATGAAAGGCCTGAACTTCCAGCTTGTCCTCGGACCCCTATGGTTTGGTCCTACTAATTAATGTAATCACCGTGACCAAATATTGCAGAAGTGCTTAGCAGCCTTGGCCAAGGGGATGTCTGAGATGCAAATTACCCAGGGGCAGTGTTGAAGCGAACACTGCTTCTAAGACCCGCATATAGTTACTTTATATATGAACCAGAAGAGGGTTGTGTCCTCAAAAGATGTAGATGATTACCACGTGCTGGGTTAGATTACACACAAACCTTCACCTCTCTATGTGTGGGAGAAAATGACATTTTGAGATATATTGGAGTGTTGCCCTTGATTTCACCAGGACTAAAATCCCACTTGGGCAAATCCCACCAAGGACTAGGCTGCTCTAAGGAGCAACACTCCCTTGTTGGCCTCACTGTTGAAGGCCGTTTGGTTTCACAAGACATTCTAGTCTTAAAAACCAGTCTTTATCAATTTTAATTCTATTACGGAAGTAAGGCTTTCAGTGGGGAAAGAAATCAGCAGATTCTGTTGGATTTGGGATTCGACTTCACAAGCAATTCAGTTTTGCTGTGTTTTTCCATAATTTTCATGCCTGGAAAGAGCAAGCTGAGTTTCACAATATTTTAGGTTCTGGCTGGGCTTCCATCTCAGACAAAGGTGATATTTGCAGGTTGAAGTGCAGCCTTTATTTACCTTAGTGGCACAGCTCCCAGCAACTTCAACTAGGAAAGAGTTTTGTCCATGATGTCTTTCACTGGCGGGGGTTTTGTTCCCATGGTCAAGTTGATAACCTTCCCGTTCACCTCCGTCCCCCTGGCATGATGCACAGCAGCATCCTTGCTCTTCTGCAGCCATGACAGCTTTGCTTCTTCTCATAAACAACCACTTCCTTTGGGTTCATTTTTGCCCTAAACAATATTTCTTCTTATAACTTCATTTCTATTTACTGCCTAAAATTCTAGATTAAATGCCATCTCCTAGCAACCGGTATATTTCTGTCCCTAGTCTGCTAACTTTTAGTATTTGGATATTGCTCTCTGTTCATTTTGCTGTCTCAGACAGAAAAGCAAGCCCTGGTTTCCAGATACCTAGTGGTATTTACATTTGTTTGTTAGATTTCTAAACAGTTGAGTCTGTTAAACAGCTAACTTTATACCCATCTGTTTGTTGCCTCTATAGATGTGCTCCAGAGAAACAAAAATACACAGTGTAGTCTGCCTGTTTGGTGCATTTTAGAAGAGAGTGACATGGGACAGAAGCTGCCAGGGGGGGCACCCCACCTGAGATGTTTTGGGATGGAGCTCTTCTTCCTGCTGCGTAAATCCTTGACATTTCTTGACATGTCAAAGAAACATCAAGAAATGTGCTTACTACCTCTGCAGACTAAACCATGTGCGTCCTCCCAGCAAAAGCACATGATGAATCTTAAGAGGAGGATGGGGCTGAGTTATGCCCACAGCGAACCTTGCACGGTGGTGGGTGCCTGTCCTGTGACATGGGTGCAGGAAAGACCTCACATTAAAAAAGAGTAATTTCTTCTTGGCCATTCAGCTCAGATTCTGCAACATGACTTTTAAACATGGGTAGGGAGAGGTATTCACAGCTTTTATCTTTGTCTGGTAGCCCTGCAGGAGCTCAGCATATTGAAATGGTGCTCAGGCATCCAGCCAAGTATCCTGCCAGAAATTCTTAAAATTATTACGGACTTGTCTATGATGAATTTGGCTTCAAAGAGCATTAACAAGTAGACTACATCTCAACCTTAGTAAGCCACAGTCTATCTGAGCTGGTTACTGAGCTTCCTTTGATGGACAACAGAGGGAAACAGCAGCTTTTAGGGTGCTCTTCATTGTTGTAGCTGCCTGGTTTAGATTGGGATGGAGAAGCCCCAAGCAGAGTCCATAAAGAGACATTGCAGATGTTCACTGCTGCTCAGGTGGATCCCACTAAAACAACAGGGCAGAATCCATCCTTAAACTCGCAATTCCTTCTTTTCAAAGCCATGTCACTTTTCTATCCATGCAAATTTGACTTTAGCTATTTTTGCTATTTGCAACGGTTAAAAATTGAATTTATGTGTAATAAAAGAAGCTGTCCATGAGCATAAAAGAACAACTGATGATTCATGACTTTTATTTCTATAACTTCTCACTTCCAGAATATCTATTTGACAATCTGTGAATCATATACCTTGGTTTGGATGGATATACTCTGCTCGGATTTGTACAGGGAGATGTAAATAATCAGGTAATTAAATGAAAATTTTCTCTGTGAATTACTGGCTCCCCTTTCTCCCCTTCCCCCTCCCTTCCTTCTGCATTAACTCACCATTATTCAAAGGCATGCTGCTGTCTCCTGACAGCCTGAAGTCATGCCACACATCTATTGCAGCAGCAGCCTTTCATCCAGGACCGTTGGCAGATATGAAGATCGAAGACGCCCAGGACTTCCTGCAAAAACAACATGGTACCAGGATGAGTTACAAGCAATGGGGCATTTAATTTTACATCTCTTCTAGAAAAAGTACTTCCCATCCCATGCTTCAACTGTGCTGGCTGGGCGAGAAGGACACTTGTGACATTCTTTAATACCACTTCATTTTCTTGTACAGGCCACTGCAAGGTACCACCCAAAGCTCTGCTTTGACAGACAAGCTCGAAAAGGCAGTTTTGCATCCTGCTAACTTTAAAATTCATAAAGTACCTGTACGAGGAAGGATGTGTGCGAGTGATGTCCTGATGGCTGAGTGCAACAGTAGAGAGCTGTGATCACCCAATGAGAATGGGAATTTTGTCTGATCTTGCTGAGCTGGTTGGGTCTTGCCTGCTACATGCTATGGTCTCATTAACACCTACTGACAGATGTTTTCCTTTCAGTTTGGCCAGAGGTGCCTGCTTGTCAATAGGCAACGCCGAGCAGAGACGTGTGTCAGCTTTTGGCAATTTGATGCAGTTTGGCTCCAGAAGGATTAAACTCCGCTCATAACAGAGCAGTAAGGTAACCGTTGTGAATTCAGCTGGAGAGCGGTTGTGTGGTTGTGTACAGCACCATTAGGCTAAAAAATGCTGAGCACCGAGGCTTTGTAAAAGAGGGTGTTTGTCATTTTTTCATAGCACAGAAGCAGTGAAGGCAGTAGATTGCTTCTGTGCGTCCTTTCTCCTCACTTCCCTGTTACCCCAGACAAAGCACTGCTTGCACACTGAAAGCAAGGACCTCTTCACTAGAAAGCAAAGTCTGGGATGGGCTTTGCAATGATTTGACCTTTTCTCCTGTGCAGCCCCCTCTCCCATTGTGGGACCTCCTGTTCCTTGTCTCAGTTGACCCTTATTTACAACGAGAACTCTGTGGTTCTGGTCTCCTGCATTCTAGCTTATCAGGCTGTGGTCTTTTAAAAACATGAATAGCCTTAAAATACAGACTTTGTCTAGATGCAAACTGTACCATGCTGTTATATCTCTTGGAATGATATACAGGCATTTCATGATTCACATCAATGATTTCTCGCTGAGCCAGAATCCAGGTCTTTAACTGATAGACCATGGCAGCATTCCCTTGATCTTGATGCACCACTCAAGGATTTGGTCTCAAACAGCTGAAGGCTGGAAGGGATGTCCTTGCAGTAAATTGGAGAAGCACAAGAAACTGTCTCATGTGTCTATGGTTCTATCACTTTTTAATGCTTCATCTCCCTAAGATTTACCTTTGTGCTCATAAATCCTGCAACAGTCTCAAAGACCATACCAAGCTGCCTGGAAGATGTGATGTGCCACAACAGCCCCTCCCAATCCAATTCTTCTCTCTCTTCCCAAAAGGTGGATTTTCTGGTCACATTTTTCCTGCCGTAAACCTGAAGCCATAGTCAGTGGCATGAAATGGTCACAGTTTAGGACCATGCATGGCTGAACCAGCAACCTGTCTAAAGGTTGCCTCCCCCCCCCCCCCCCCCCCCCCCCCCCCCCCCCC